>JABEXW010000142.1:0-57073 GCA_013266185.1 Fusarium sarcochroum | reverse complement strand
CTATAGAAGTTTCTCACGTGCGGCCGGAGATGTTTTTTTCTCTCTTCTTCTTCAACCTCATGCCACCAACCAACCACGTAAGTCAATACCGTCCCTATCATCACCACACATTCTCTGGCCTCATCAGGCTTGCTTCACAATCTGTTACACGCGAAGCGACAGGTGTCTTTTCGTCCACCTGAAGGCGCACTGATTCCGAGGGAAATTTCACTGACACAGAGGTTATAGATAAAAAAGAAAACAAGTTCCCCTCCCGCGATGTCATGCACCACCACCCACAAAATCAAGAAAGAGCTCTCAATCTGTCAATCCTCCTCGTGAGTTAACACCCTCTCCTACGCCAACACACATTCTATGGCTTCATCAAGCTTGCTTTTCAACACACGCGAAGCGACAGATGCCTCCGCACTTTTCCCCTGCTCGCTTGGCTTCTGCGCGTTCCATGAAAGTCCATCTGCAGACATGACTTTCGCCCACCTTGTGCAGAGCACACTGATTTTGAGGACGATGATTCACTGACACAGAGGTTGATAGACAAGAATAAAAAACGAACTTTCTCCGGCACCATGTCGTCGTAAGTGCTCTTCTTATCTAAAATTAGGATCTTTACTTACGTCTGTGATTCACAGTGTTACTGTTACCCTGACCCTGGCCGGGTACACCTTGGTCTTCTCCTTCACCCTTTGTATGTATTATGACGTCTCTGAACGGTACGCAGCTGCTAATATCTTCCCAACAGTCCGCTACAACAACAACAACGTATGCATCCAAGCAATCTTTTCGGTCTTTGACAGACACCATCTAACATGATTCTAGCTCAACAATCGTTGGGCTCGCGCTGCGGCGGTGGACGTTATCTTCCTCCTGCCCGTGGTGGACGGGGCGATCGCGGCGGCGGCCGTCGCCGTCGTTGAACAAGGTCTTCGTTGTCTTGTTGGTAAGTCCCCCCGTGATGAGTCTCAGAAGCTGTTGATGCTAACTACTGAATAAGAAAAAAAAAGAACTTAAATAAAGCAACCTTTCGGCGTCGATTCTACACTCCACGCTCTTTGTAATGTTGTCCAAGTTCAATGGTCATGAACACACCCAGTGGGAGATTCTCAACACTCTCATGGCTGGCTAAGACGATGGCGACAGCGGCGATGCTTCCACTCCTGATGAAGCTGCCGTCCACTGCACATCACAGAAAGTTGTTCAATAGTGACGGATCATTGCAGTTCCACATATAATAAACAACAACATATAGCGTCCAGGAGTTTTGTAAAAGCGGAGGAGACAACTGAAGAACTCGTGACGTTGAATTTATCATTCCTTTATGGAAGCATTGTCAACTCTTATTGCATGCTTATTCATCCATCTCTGATCCAACCACAAATATGTCCCAACAGAGAGCCCAAGCCACCAGGTCAAGCATCTACCAAGCATTTTGAACAAAAAAGACCAGTAACAAAAAAGGGAAACAGGAATTTTACGGATCGGATGCAAAAATGTCAAAAACATACAACAGCGGGGANNCCGGTCAGTGGCTTGACTATGGGAGAGCGGACGGGATCCCGTATTTTCCACTACCTTTGGTCGTATGTACTGGTTTGTCTGTGAACGTGGTATATGTTCATGGCAGAACTCAATGGCAATGAGATCCATTGGCAGACCGAACGTCGATTGGCAACCTTCCATAGTGCCTTAATCTCACGTAATTCAATATATAGTTGGCGTATTCCTCGAATATGGCCTCCGTTGTGTCATTTTGATGTTTTGGTCGGTTCTACTCTCCTCAAAAACACCATCGACAGGACCGACACCACTGATACTGCCGACACCAGTAGTATCGTTTGCATCACTGACACCAGGATAACTAGGCCTTCGAGATAGAGAAGCATGCCCGCATGACAGCCGCAGCACTTGCAACGAGTATCGCAACGCAACAGAAACAACAGCAATAACAGCAGAGGTACGTGTCTAGCTCTCTTTCTGTGTTTGGGTGTGTTCGTTTCTGCCCGTTTCGCTTGTTTGGACGTGGAAGCTTGAGTCTTTCAGCTTCTGCTGTTACTGAAGTGCTACGGTAGTAATCTTACTACTTATTGGAGAGAAACATTTACTGACCAATGACTTAGCCTCGGTGGTGATGCAGTATGTTTCCCTTGTCTTCTGATACTGTATTTCATTGTGGTCGGCTTTGGTTCAAGTACGTTGAAAATTGTTACCCAAACTTTTGTTGCACATATCAATACTAATTTGTCCATCAACTTGGGAGCCCAAGGCTAACTCCAGGACCTCATCTTCATCGCCAGAACCTCTCTTCCCGAACCAATCCTCCTCCCTCGTGACTGAACCACAGCAAACAAACAAAACCGAATACCCGAGACGATCATGGCTCGCTGCCAGCAATAAACCCTTTCCGCCATGCTATGCACAGTTAGCAGTCGCCCTTACGCATCACTCAATTTCACTTGCCGCCAGGAATGACAGCCGCAGCATACATCACTTGAGAAATCGGTTTCAAGCCATCTCCATCATGCTGATGAATATGCTTCTCCCAGAATTTCACAAGTGAGTCGACCTGTGCCTTCAAAGGCTCATCCGGTTCAATGCACTGAACGCCCAAACAAGCTCCAAACTCCCTAAATGCCAGTCTGTTACAGGCTTTGCCGCTCATGTCGGCAGAATTTCCATCAAACATTTCGTCCACAAGGTCCATCGACTCTTGGATAAAGGTTTGTGCCCACTCCTCGAGCTGATGGAAGTGGCAAACCCATAAGCCCATGCCCAAGTCCAATGGGTCGCCGCTGGGATATAGTGAGCATCTGCGACTCATGACTTTTTCGTAGTCGCTAATCTCCTGTTTTAGAATCTGGTCCTCTTGGCCTTGCTTTGCTGCTGTTTCTTGAAGCATTCGGTAGACTATGAAGCCTGTCGCGGCATCTAGATGGCCTTCGGAGGGAACGAGGATTTTTTTCATATCCATGGAAATCTTCCAAACCATCTTGAGTTTGTTGGACGATTGAAAACAGAATCTGTGATGGATTGCCTTGGCCAGTTGGATTGCCATGTCGTTGAATGAGGAGTCCTCGGTCGCCCATGAGAGGCGATTGAGAGCGAACATCCAGAGAGTCAGGTAATGATGATATTGGCCGTCCCCATCATTCCCGGTAGCACTCTCTTTGCCTATTCTCAGTCCGCCCTTCAGCGGCTCGTCATCAGCCGCGCCGGGTAGGCGAGAGGATGCGTCTCTTGTGCGACCAAGTACATCGTGGACGGTCTGTACAAGTCGTTTCGCAAGAGTAAGATATTTGGGATCTCTTGTTTCTTGGTAAAGAGTTATAAAGTTGACGACGCCGAATGCATCGGTCCAAAGATACCGTCCCTTGTGGCCACCGGCGCCAGGGTCCTCGGGCGGGGTCCACTTGTCGGCATCGGCGTTGTCAAAGTCGCCGTAGACTTGGTACATCGCTCTTTTGAAGCGACGAGTTGCATCTTGACCAGACTCGTTGGTTGAATTGAACATTGTGTTCTTCTTTGTTAAATGTTATCGACTGTCTCGGATGTAGTCGATACAATTGAACTGCTGTAAAGTCAAAGATCAACCTTTTCTTTACGTTGCATTTTGATGACTTCATACCACTCAGCTTCTCTCGTCATATTGGTGTGCCACCAAACTATCACTTCCAATTCATCATTGCCGAAGATACAAGGGTAAGGGTTCCCAATTGAAAGAAATGACTTGATCATTAGGTGCTGGTGAGGAGTCGCATTCGGTGAACTACGTTGCGATGTGCAGGCAAATAATTGAGACAAGCTAGTAGTGATCATAAAGTGCTTACAGAACCGCTATAGAATTTTTGACTTTTTAGGGTCTTCTGAATAGGTCGCTAAATTGCTTACATTGCTTGGGAGTGACTTCCCGACTTCCCGCAAAGGGAGATCCGTCTCGTACTCGCCGGCCGGAAGTGGGGCCGGTTTCCGATGCGAGCCGGCGACGGGACGGCCATTGCCCGACAACCGCATACTGGCTTAAGTCACAGTTAGCTATTCTTCATGATGCATGATTAGACAAGGCAGTACCATAGCAGGTTGGGATATTGAGAACCAAGCTGACCGGCTGGTCCGCTAGTTTGCTGGCCATGGCTCACCCAGCTACTCTTGAGCATCAATTGCGTCGCCGATCTTCAACAATCCGGTATGGTGTAGTGGCTAACATTTCGCGCTCTCATAACTTGAGAGAACAAGTACCGCGGAGCCCAGGGTTCGATTCCCTGTACCGGAGGCAACATACTTTTACTTTTGCCTGTTTGGCCAAAAATGTCTTTTTGCAGTGTTGTGTAACAACTTGTAATTATATACACCAAGTATAATACACTCCTCCCCCCCAACTCGCGAAATTTGCATCAGCTTGGATAGTCCATAAATCTAGTCTTCCCAATGCTAACTAGATCTCGTGTTGTCTTTACACGCACTGGGAGTAGTATTGGTTCACTTTGTTGCATTTTCCCGACTGGCAGCAGGTTGGACCCGTGAAATGATCACCGCCACACTGTCCCCAGATAGCAGCGCACTATACATACGAATCAGCAAAGCTCTATACAATACTTGAATGGAAACTCACGTTAGAACCGGAGTTACCAGACTCCGCCTCAACAGGCTTTGCCTCGGTCTCAGTCTCACTCTGGGCGGGCTCATTGTCAGCTGAAGTTTCAATCTTCTGTTCTTCAGTCTCACTGCTGGCAGACGATCCCTCTGAAACCGTGATGGAAGCAGAGCCGCTGCTATCGTAGCCCTCGGTGGCCATGATCTGGTAGTCAAAGGTAGTACCGAGCTTCAAGCCGGCCTTTTCCCATGCATCGAAGTGGGCGCCAGCGTTGATGGAACCGCTGGCTCGCTTCTCGCGACGGACAGACCAGAACTGCTGGAAGGTCTGGGTACCGTCGATGGAAGGCGCGTTGGTGCGGGTGCTCGTGTAGATGTCGTAGACACCGCCGTCGGTCTCGACTTCACCCTTCTTCTCGCCACCGCTGGAAGGGTTGTAGGTGCCGAATGATTCGACGACGTAGTACTCGATCAGAGGGTTCTTGGTCCAGCCGTAGAGAGCGAGGTAGCTGTTGCCATTGGGCTTGTAGTCGCCGGAATAGTCGACGGTTCTATCGCGTATTGGTATAGTTAACTTTGGAGGGTAGATGAAGACTTACCGTCTAGTTCCTGGGTTAAATCCCTTGCCTCCTACGAGGTTGCCTCCAGCCTTCCACTCAATTGAGTATTGACCTCCGGGACCGTTGGTGTAGGTCGCATCCGAGGCGCCATCGGACCACCTATACGAACTTGATCAGAATTGAACCGCTACTTCTGCAAAATAAACCATACCATGAATAATAGAAGCCATCATGGGTACCTTGGCTGTTAGGAGTACCAGCTCTCTTGGAAAACAGCTGCTCGCTGGGGGCCGAGAGGGCTCCAGCGACAAGGGTCAACCCAGCGAAAACGGAAGTGAAAGCGACCATGATGAAAGTGAATGAAAGAATGAGATTAGTTACGAATGGAAATACACTAGAACCAAAGAAAAACAGCGGGAAATGTTCCTTTTCTTATAAAATAAAAGGCCCCTGTTTCATAATAACCACCACTATTGCTCGGAATAAACATCTCGTCTCAGAAACTGTGCCGCTGTTGCATCGACCACCAAGAAACAAGCCTGAAACAACCACCGCATGTTTATGGGGCGGACCGTATTTTCCGATCGGGCCATGGCTCAATGTTTAATGAAAGGGGATTGACCCCATGATTTTTCCGTCCGTTCAATAGCCGTCTTCGCTCTTCGGTTGTGTTTCCGAAATGTTAATGCAATGCATTAATACTGCTGCGACCGGTGATGATGGAGCGACTGGATCAACGCATAAAGGAGATCCTATGTTTGATCAACCTCGTGATGATAGAACGAGTCGCTTTGCAGAACCCATGCAAAGCTACTCATTCTATTTATTGCTTGCGACCAACTTCATAGTTGGTGAATTAAGGCTCAATAGAGGTCTTGTCTGCAGCAACAGCAAAGAAAGTCAGGCATTAATTGACTTGTTTCGGCCGTCTGATAGGCCACGCTCATCTTGAGGTTTCAGCTCTATATGATTATACTTTTAGTTACTTGAAGTGTGCAGAAGTCAGCCTCGATGATAATAAAGATCACTTTGTTTCCTATATTAGAGGCGTTATAACCTAATACTCACTTGATTGCCGTTCAATACGGGGTTTCCGCTCGTGCAAAACGTATAGATATAGAGCATCATCAACCTGATGCATCCCCGGGGTGTTGTTCATGCGGCTAACCCTCCAAGACAGAAACCGTGATCGTTCACATAGTCTCAAGTTTTTGTCAAAAGTTGGCTCGGTTGTTCGCTTTCTAAAACGAGATTCACACCATCAAAGCTATGGAAGAGCTGAAGCGCGACGGACAAAACCAACGGCCTGATCACAGCAAACACTCCTTCTGGCATGCAATCCAGCAAATAATGGAGATGATTTCATAACTTTAGATAAGAGAGCCGAGGGATAATAAAACAAATTAGGCACTTTAGTCGATTCTTAGCCTAAAGTCTGCCTAAAGTAGGCATACTAATAATTGTAATAACTTATCCTAAAGTTAGGAAGATGTCTCGGTTATTCACCCAACCACCTGTACTGCCATACTTGAATGACAAGAGGCATCATCAGAATGTCATCACTAGCCTAATTCTTGATAATTTTTAGCGACTAGGTTTCCGTATGTCGTTGATATATGCTTGATGCCGCTCAACGGGGGAGTGTCTTTTCTGGAACAAATGGAAGCGAGACGAATGGTGATTGATTGTTGTGGGCCGTATCTGGTGTATCAACTGATTAATTAACAATGATGATAAGCAGACCATGCTATCCTCTATATTCTCTGTATTCTAAAGTGCCTTCTACAAACAGATTATAATGCGAGCACGTGTGTGTGAGACGACTCTATTCGCAAGCAGAATATGGCCCGTAACTCGCTCATTTCTTATCATCTGCCACATTAGTCATAAGAACGACCGACGTAGGTTTCGTTTTGTCAGGCTCTCAATGTAGTTGAGAGCCATCTCATTCCTTCTTCGTACCGTTCGTCAGATTTGGTGGTTTCTCTCCCACGTACAGCAACACCCTAACAAAGGTCAGTAACAGTTCGGAAACCACCAGCAACTTGCCAAAAGACAATCACTCACCATGAGATCCTCCAGTACGGTTTTCCATTCAGTCTTTTGCACATCCCCCGACTTCCATCGTTATCAGGTGCTACATCAGCACCACACCAGCCATCATCGGCAAAGTCAAGAGACTTCTCACGGAAGAGCTTCGCGGCGAGGGTTTTGGCTAGACCGCGTCGACGATATGGTTCCTAAATAGACAAAACAGGTCAGCTTCAGTTGTTTTACCGGTGGATATGAAAGAACGTACCTCGCAGTGAAGACTGACTAGCGAGCCGTCGAAACCTAGCTCCATGTTAGAGTTGAGTCGCATCAATCTAAGCTTGAAGAACAAATACCTAGAAATGCCCAGGATACAGGTGTCCCGTCGTCAAGCTTTATTACCAAACTTGGCATACGGCCCAAGACCTCTCTATACTAGGTCAACATCAATATTCGTTGTTCATGGTCGATGACCAGACTTACACTGTTCTTGGGATGTTGGTCCGCGAAACAACGACACGACAATCATCTTCAGTCGCCGTCCCCCAGTACATCCCCTCGGGCAACTCTACTTCATCCTTAGGCAGATCCTCATACTTGAATAGCCATTTGTCATACGCCCCCGTTTCTCTCGGCTCAACTCGCCCAGTTTTCAATAAGAGCGCACGGACAGAGTCGTGAAGTGTACCCAGAAGCACAGCATCGGGATATGCAAGTTTGCCGCCATATGCCTTTGTGATTTTCACACTTTCGTCGACTAATTTGTCGAGTTGCTCTTCATACACAGTCGTGTCCTTGATATCAGCTTGATCAGGATGCTCGAGGGTTGAGTATATCCACGCCTGTGTGTCAGGACCCCCACCGACGTCAATATACGCCGCCGTAAACTTCTTCGGAAGGTCTCCTCCGTTATCATCAAGCTTAGCGTCAGCTACAAGAATGATTCTCGCCGTCTTGCGCAACCCCCCTTCGAATTTGGTAAACTGCAGACGTCGCAGGAGGGGCAAAGAATAGGGCAGTTGATCATTCAATAGTGTCAACAGCCCTGTCGATACAGACGAATAAACCTTGACGAATTCAGCCATGTCGATCTCTTTTTTGTTTTGTTTCTGATTTGCTCAATTGAAGGCGAATTGCGAGATTGAGACCGATGACATCAAGAAGATAGATTGAGTGAGTCAAGCGGTTAAATCGTACAAGGCTAAATGTCGGTTATCGGTGACGCCTTTCTGCGGAGAAGTGAGTTGATGGGGATCGCCTCTCTTAGCACTTGTGATAGCTTCGAGGAGTGGATGAAAAAGAGTCAATGACCTCACGATATTGTGATGTGCCTATTTGTGATTGCGGAAGACATGTTCTGGAGTCTTGCTAAATTGGTTGGGAGGTGCGGAATTGTAGGTAAGATCATTCCGGGATCTGGGAATGGAGGCAAGTTGAGCAGCATGATGCAATAATGGTGATCTAAATGCACCTCGGTTATCTTTGTAGCAGTCTTCATGCAGCGTTGATCGAAGTTCTTAATTGTGCATCGTATTATTGAGGATCTACATAGTAGGTATTGGATGTTTAGATATCCATGAACTGGTTTATCAAGCTTGATCGATGGGGACAGACATCTTACAGCGATAAAAGATATCGAGGCAAGGTATTTTGTACTGGAATAATGCTATTAGTTAGATAAAAAAGCCATGAGATAAGAAAAAGCATCACATGTGCTGCCTCACCTTTAGTACCATAGATATACAGAAGTGTCAAAGGTTTCAGGTGAGCAACTCGTTCCCTACAGCATATTGATGATAATGATATCTCAAATACAACAGTGAGTCCCTCTTCTCATGCACCGGCATCGATAGATTTGGAATAACGATCTCATCTGCTTTGCATGATCTTGCTTGGAGTCGTGTCACCGGAGTCTACCCTACATCCCCGAAAATACACGGAATTCGGCGATAAAGGTATGTCTATCAAGGAGCAAGGAACTTGGAAATCATTGTCCACAAGCCGATCTTTTCGAGGAGTTGCAAAGGGCGTGCAGGTACTCTAGTGTTGCTATGAAGCTGATGATCAAGCTGGTGCAGCCTTCTTCCCCAGTGAAGCCCAATGAAATGGACCAGCAAGTCCAATTTGGTTGCAAAGAAATCATTATCACAATAGATAGAAAAAAGAAATATGATCCCGGTCCAACACAAGTCGCGTGTCCATCTGAAGGGGGATTTTGGGCGCTATTGATGTTGCTATCATGACCTAACATTCGGTTCCAACTGCCGCGATGATCTCGATGCTTGGTGGCGTTGCAACACCATCCAAATGTCGCAAACGCCTCGTCTGAACTAGGCTGTTCAGCTCATCTTTAGTCTGAACCATTTCAAGCATTATTGCCACTGGTCATGCAGTCCATTTCTGTCTGTCTCGCTCGAGCGTGTTGCAACTCGATGACCCACACCCATCTCCGAAAAGAGCGTCACCAACTCCCCGAAGACCAAGGGCAAAACTCGACTCCCCGTAGACTCCCCGAAATCGCATTGTTAATTGAAAACAAGCACAGGCCGTATGCGGACAAATCAGGGTCCTGCATTTTGACGCGACTTGAGCCGCTGTGGAAAAAATTCTTTTCTAACCTCACTCCAACATTGCGAAATTGTCGACCCACGATCTCCAGCACCACGCAACCTCGGAGGCCGACAGACCGACCAGGGAGGCGAACATATTGAATGTCACTAACAATGTGGTATGTGGGTCGACAAAATTAAGCATAATGGACGATGCTGACAAGGAAGAACGCCTAGAATTGTTGATCACTATTCCCATCACGATGCGCCGTTGGCGGCATAATACTTCGAGCCGACCGACATCCTCATCTCCACGGACGACCATCGATGCGTACATTCCCTCGACGTAATTCCGAAAGAGCGGTATCCTCAAGTCCCGCCAGTCTTTCACCATCGCTATGGCTTTCGGCGCAATTGACTATCAGGACGACCATGCCTGTTGGGCTGTCAATTCAATCAAACCTTTGGTCGGTAGCATGCCTTGGTGCAGCGGGTAATAGCCAATAGTGGCAGGTGGAGGTCCAGCTCACCATGTCGTGCCCAATGAGAACCTGAACAGATCACTCGGAAGTAGAGTTCGCAAGCCTCTGGGATTCCATGACCAACAAGGAGTACAAGATTGGAGTTTGGAGAAGCAAATCCCACGTATAAACTCGGCCATGTCTTGATAACCATGCAGTCGCTGGCAAGGTTGTGTGCCGTTTTGCCGAGAAAGGTGTGCTGCCAAGCTCCCAGAACAACGGGAAGGGAACGACGTGCTCGCGTGCAGGCGATGGCGCCGGTGATGACCGCATTCCCGGTAGAGACAACGGCTACACATTAAGTTGTGGTGGGTGGACGACATGGGCATCGCTTGGCAGGGGATCAAGTACCTAGTACTTTGTCCTGGAAGTCGACTGCGTTCAAGGACGTCCCGAAGCTAAATGGCCCAGGGACTCCAGACCCAGAACGCCACCTTATGCATACTCCCCGACACCACACCATCACTCAATCTGTTAGTTGGGAGCGACAAGGGTAGATCTGAAATTGTTCGACATGGAGTTCCGCCCCTACCCCCAGCAAGCGATGGAAGGGAGATGGTAAAAAAGCAATGCGGTATGCCTACGGCACGACGAGATCTGAGAATCGTCACGATGGCCTTGGACTAAGAGTGCGATGTGCGGCACCACTGAAACTGTCGCGTATTCGTCAACGCACTGATGAATTTGGTCATGGCAAGATCGACGTTCGCGACAGCCTCGGGCTAATGCTTCTCTAAGCTCACCTAGTTCTATTCACGTTCGCCAAGGCAAATTATCTATCGAGATGGCCAAGAAAGCGACTGGCGGAATAGGTGCCGGGAGGCGTCGACTCTCGTGGGGGGCCGAGACGGAAAGGTTGCTTAGGAGCTTACTCTCCCGAACGGGAGGGGATGAGATGGGGCCTTGGCTGCACATGGGCTTCTCGATCAAGTCATTTGCCCAAAGCCAAGCTGGACCGTCGGACGAGCGCCGATGGTCCGGAGCATGGGTGTCTTGTCAGATCCAATTAGACATGCAGCAGCGCCGAAAGAGGAGACTGTCAACGAGGTTACTCCCAGCTCATGTGCCTGCAGAGTTCAGCAATGAGTGGGGGAAGACGAACCACATCGAGGCTGAAACTGCAGAGACCGTCGTCCTAGAATGCAGTAGGGTACTGAGTTTGTTTCGATCTCGTAAGGAGAAAGATGGGGAAACCGCCGACGTTCCAAGCTGAAAAGGCGACGGCCCGGGAGGACCACACCAAGGATGACACGGTGCTTCGACTCAACTCCCCGACTTGAATGAGGCGAGCAACGACGCGGCCATAGTCGGCCCAGCTTGGTGATCCGTGTTGCTCGAAAGGAGTAAAAAAATCGAGATGCGACGCGCTATAATTGAGCAATATCTCAGGGTCCATTGCGTCAGATCTAGTTTTCGGACCGGGCGGATTGCACCATGTCTATGCACCAGCTTGTAACTCTAGGCCACGGATAGATTATCCAGCTCGCGGTCCAGATCGACGCCTCGGAAGATCGGCAGTCCAACAAGTATTGAAGCTTTTGTCCTGGAGTGCTTTTGGTATAGATTAGCTGTAGTTTATTCGAGTCTAGACCCGATGAGTGACCGCGCGACCGTAGCCTTGGGAGAAGCAAGTTCTTAGGTTGTCTAAGTTTGCCCTCAGTTGAGAGACATGTGCAAGGGTTCGAAGCTTGACAAGGGGTTGCTGAAATTGGCGAATAGATCAAGGAGCAAATCATCAAGTGCATTCACATGGGACTTTCCGAGAGACAGGGACCCCATTACGAATCTCCAGCCGTATTGCAAGGATAGATCCCGTTGGTCAAGCAATAGTCTTGTTGGAGGAGAGTTCTGGACTGTCGGCAAGCAGGGCGACGAGCCGGGAGGACGTGCAGAGGAAATCTGGGACCCCAAACTCAGAATCTCCTGATGAGAGATTTTGTTGCGACACGGCGGGATCGGTTCATGTTCCGCGAAGATTATGAATGGGTTGTAAAGTTCGTTGGAGGTCATCAAAAGTCACTCCCGGAACGTTAGCAACGGTAGCGCATGTCCATGGGTGTTTTGGGGGAAGTGGGGCCGTTGTGATAAAGGTACAGATTTCACGGGGAGTTGGAGAATGGACCGTGATGAGGCCATCATCATGGGAATTTGGTCATGGAAAGGTTTTCACAGGGGGGATGAATTCATCTCGTTCATCGTAATCGCTCCTATCAAATTATTCCCTGGCGATTTTAAGGCAAGGACGAAGGAAGCACAGCACGAAGGGTCCTTGATCCTTCACCCGTTAGGTGTTGACTCCGCACGCATCTCCCCGAGAAAGAAGCATGCATGGAACAAAAAGCTTTCGGAAAGGTAACGGCGACGTAAAGTTTCCAGGCCAGGGGGGAGGAGCTGCCTACCAAACTCCCCGAAAGTCCCTGTTGGTTCTTACACTGAGCCCTCACCCACTGTAAGCTGGCTGCATTGACCATAATTACGCGCTACACTGCAGTTGATTAATTCACAATCTCTGCATTTTTCTTTTTACCCGCTGTATCATGAGTTCATTACACGTTTCTAATCCAATAAATGATCTCACTTCATCATCAAAGCTCCGCGGCTTCAACTCAAGCTCGCCTCCGCCAAACCGAAACGAGTAAAGCGTAACCCGCTTGAAGAGGCTCTCAAGGCTGCTATTGGCCTTAGATGAATGGCGCAATCGGAGACCAAATCGTCGTGCGGTCGATCTAGCAGGGATTTTCCCTCTGTCAAACTTTGAAGGTGGTAAGCTGAAAACCTTTCCTCAGCAACCAGTGACGCTGATGAAGTCGTTCAAATTTCACAGACATACCAAAGACACCTCAGCGACTGAGACCATACTCATTCTCACACATTACCCGCTGCGAAAAACGATGTTTCCTACCTCGCCCTCATGGAGACGACACGAATGTTGGTGGAGCTTTGGCGGACCTGCTTTGGGATAGCGACAATGACATGCTCAGATCCTGGTCAGCACGCAATGGTTCTAATGGGGCCCAGTCTGCACAAGCTTGCCGCCAACTCCCCACGCTTTGCCGCCCCATCCCATCTCTCCGACCAGGGCAGCTCGACATTGACGCAGAACAAGAGCTGGGGGTGTGAAGGATTACTCTCTACTGTGACACGCCGCACGAGGTTCCGAGGAGACACATGATCCGGTACATGTAAGGCTCGGTACAAGGTACAATTAGAAGAGCCTGCAGGCATCTGGTCGCCCAGAGTTTTGGCGTTCGTCGATCCCTGGTCTTGCGTGAAATGGGGGTAAGATTAGCACAACAGTATTCGATAGCAGGGCACGCTGACCATTTGCGACAGAATAATGCGCAAAGACGGGTACAGTCTCGAAACGTCGTGGCACTTGGGCCACGGGCACACCCAAAAAGGGCTGATGAAAGTCAATGGCATGGATGGAGGATGGGATACTACCGCAAGATCCACCTCGGCCTGCCCAGGTACAGCTCACTCAGCAATACCTAGACCTTTGACCATGACCACCTACTTCCGACTCGACTTGGACTTTTGACTCCAATTAGATCGCCGCTGTCGGTGGCCAGCCCTTGACCAAACTTAAATTTATACCCCGTCCTCGCCTCTTTGTCTTCTCGATTCTGTTCCATCAACCTCAGTCCCTTCAACTCTTCTTCAATCTCGGGTCGGGCCTTGCTCACTTGAATCCTTCTATATAGATCGACTCTACGGTCAATCTATTCATTCTATCTCGATTCTCCAAGGATTGAGTCGTCATAACTCCATCGAATACTTGTCCCAACTAGGCGAAAGTCTTGCTAGCGTTGCAGCATACCCCGACCGACCGAGCGACAGTCCGAACGGAGCGCCTTCGCCTGCATCTCAGGACCCACGACCAGTCTCTGCGACTCAAATAGCCACGTTCCGCCGTTGCTGATCAACCTTTTGATCTCCCCGTTCTTGCATACAATCTCCCTTTCAATCTTCTTCTTTCTCTTCAAGCGTTGTCTTTTTTTCTATCGACTTATTGTCGCTATCATTCAAGATGTCGCAAACCGGAAAGTCCTCCGCCAAGACCGCCTTGGAAAAATTTATTGGCGCCGACCATTCCGAGCCTGATGAGCGACCGCCCTCTATTACCAATGCCGACCCATACATCGAAGAAGAACCCACGGTCGGCGAATTTCTTCGAGAAATCACTCCTACTGCTCGCGGTGTTGGAGAGTACCTTTACAACCTTTTCCCCTTCCTGTCATGGGTTGGCAAATACAACCTGATCTGGTTCATTGGTGACTTGGTTGCTGGTAAGTAACTCCCCGCTACTGTTGCATTGTCGGGGAGAATTCTTTACTGACCTCAATTCCCCGCGCACAGGTATTACTGTCGGTGCTGTCGTTGTGCCCCAGTCCATGGCCTATGCCCAGCTGGCTCAACTTCCTGTTGAATATGGATTGTACTCATCTTTCATGGGTGTCTTGATCTACTGGTTTTTCGCTACATCTAAGGATATTACCATTGGTGTAAGTTTACACTCAAACTCAATTGATGGAAAGAACTTCTGACTGACTATTATTTAACAGCCTGTCGCTGTCATGTCTCAGGTTACAGGTAACATTGTCCTGAAGGCTGCTGACACCCTCCCCGAGGTTGATGGCCATATTGTTGCTTCCGCTCTGGCTGTCATTGTCGGCTCCATTGTAACATTCCTTGGACTTGCTCGACTTGGCTGGCTCGTCGAGTTCATCCCTCTGCCTTCTATCTGCGCTTTCATGACTGGCTCCGGTGTCAACATTATTGCTGGTCAGGTGCCTAAGCTCATGGGTATCAAGGGTGTCAACACCCGTGCTCCTACCTACCGTGTGATCATCGACACCCTCAAGAACCTCGGTGGTTCTAAGCTCGATGCCGCTATTGGTCTCTCAGCATTGGTCATGCTTTACACCATTCGCATCTTTTGCAGCACCATGGCCAAGAAGCAGCCTCAGCGTGCCAAGCTGTACTTTTTTATCTCCACCTTGCGAACTGCTTTTGTCATCTTGCTCTACGTTGGTATCAGCGCTGGCATGAACCTCAAGCATCGCGACGACCCTCGTATCAGCATTGTTGGAAAGGTTCCCAGTGGTAAGTAATTTCGACCTCGTTTTTGGTAACTTATAGCTAACTTCTCCCCAGGTTTCACCCATGCTGCCGTTCCTGAGATCAACCCCAGCATCATCAAGTCATTTGTCTCGGAGCTGCCCGCCGCTGTTATTGTTGTCCTGATTGAGCACATTTCCATCTCCAAGTCGTTCGGCCGTGTCAACAACTATGTTATTGATCCCTCTCAGGAGCTTGTCGCCATTGGTGTCAGCAACCTGCTCGGTCCCTTCTTGGGAGCTTACCCCGCTACTGGATCCTTCTCCCGAACTGCTATCAAGTCCAAGGCTGGTGTCCGCACTCCCTTTGCTGGTGTCATCACTGCCATTGTTGTCTTGCTCGCTCTCTACGCTCTCACCGCTGTCTTCTTTTACATCCCCAACGCCGGTCTTGCTGGTGTCATTATCCACGCTGTCGGAGATGTCATCACTCCTCCCAAGGTCGTCTACCAGTTCTGGCGCGTCTCTCCCCTTGAGGTTATCATCTTCTTTGCTGGTGTCCTTGTGACCATTTTCAGCTCTATTGAGAACGGTATCTACACCACCATTTCTATTTCCGCCGCTATCGTTGTCTTCCGCCTCTTTAAGACCCGCGGTCGCTTCCTCGGTGTTGTCCGTGTCCGAACCATGAAGGCCAACGTCAACGACGGTACCTCCAGCCCTGGATCTTTCGCCAAAGAGGTCTCTGTCGACGAGAATGAGAGCTCTCTACGAGCCGGTTTCCTGCCCCTTGACCATGGAAACGGTGCCAACCCTAAGGTTATTGTCCGCACTCCCTACCCCGGTGTTTTCATCTACCGATTTGCTGAGGGCTTCAACTACCCCAACGCTTCGCACTACCTTAACCACCTTACCGAGACCATCTTCCAAGAGTGTCGGCGAACCAACCCCTCTCTTCTCGGCAAGCTTGGTGACCGCCCATGGAACGACCGAGAGCCCCGCCACATCAAGACCGTTGAGAACGATGAGCGACCTATCCTGAAGTCTGTCATTCTCGACTTCTCCAGTGTCAACAATGTCGACGTTACTTCTATCCAAGCTTTGATCGATGTCCGAAACCAGCTTGACAAGTTTGCGGCTCCCGAGGTTGTTGACTGGCACTTTGCCAACATTGATAACCGATGGACCAAGCGTGCTTTGGCTGCTGCTGGATTCGGCTTCCGAACTCCTCGCAACGAAGGTGCTGGACAGTGGAAGGCCATTTTCTCCATTGCTGACCTCGGCGGTGATGACAGCGCTTCCACCGCTATTGCTCTCGACGAGAAGGCCAAGCACGCTCCCGTCCGTCAGGATATCGAGGCTCTGGATGACTCTATCAACAGCCAGTCTTCAGAGAAGTACGTGTCGAGGGACCCCAAGGCTCGCCTCGTTGCCGTACAGGGACTCAACCGACCTTTCTTCCATCTCGATCTCCAGGAGGCTGTGGATGCCGCCGTCTCCGCTGCCGAACTTAAGCAGCACTAATTGCGTCTCACATATTAATCTTGTTGTCAAGTTGGCATTAAGCGGTGTTTTCAATGGATTTGTTATTAAAGATTGGGGTTTATCTTGGGATTCATGTCTGGAATGTTTTTGAATATCTTACAAATCGCCACTAGAAGTTGTTAGGCGATATTTTGTCTATACCCCGATTCAGCTGTTTTGGCTGAATCACAGATGTTTGCTACTTGGAAGATGCTTGTTATGGATTTGTCCATGGCCTATGTGGCACGGCATATTAAATGACAATGATGACTACTATCGTTTCAAACACACACTATTTGCTCTTGTCCCTTGTGATTTGTGCGCTTAAAATAGCAAAACTCTGTGGTGAGTGGTCAACGTAAGAAGGTGAGTAGATGGCGAAACTGTTGAGATTGAAGCGAACGGCTGGTACGATGACGTTGGCATGAAATATGGGTTGCACTACAAGGACTTGAATAGTGACCAGTACTCTTGGGGTGTGCAAGTAGGAGATTGCACGAGATCTGACATTGGTGGAATGTAATTATTTTGGCTGTCATTCGCACGTGCTTGTCAGGATGGATTGTTCCATCTTGAACACGCTCAAGGGTGTCTTATCTGTGCAGACATGGAACTTTTGTTCTTGGACCCTGAAGATAAAGACAGGGCATTTGATTGAGGCTTAATTCCCCGGAAGTATGGAATTGTGAGATTTGCATTGTTACCTTGGGGCGGTTGAGATCATATTGGACTAGATGGGAAGACTTCTATGACACAGAATATCCTAAGATACGTGTTAAAAGATAAAAATACTGTCATAATTTAGTAAAGGATTTAGGCAATATTATGATGATCCTTAGAGAGCATTTGGCATATCTTATGAGGGCAGTTTGTTGCCGGGATAAAATAACCAGCGCAGTATTCCTCCAACCATGTGGTATGGTCTGGCGAGGTGCTCTTTCAGGCTTACTTTCGATAACAAGCACTTTTATTTCACCTACGTAAGGTCAAATGTGTAAGATTCGCGAGAAAGACTGCTTCATGTGAAGTCTTGGTGTTTTAACTATGGTGGTACCCTTTGTTGTAGCATCAAACATCGCGCGCTATCATGACTCCTGTCACTGCATCCCCTCAAATCTGCTTGAAATTAGTCGCTTGTAATTGGTCATTTTATAAAAGGTCGATAGCATTTCTGGTGACCCGTTCAGGCTTCCAACGCGAGTTCTGCTTTGCCATCTACTACCGATGGCGCAATTGTCTCCGATCACTTGCGCTTTTGAAGATTTCGGGTTAACATGACCACACATAAAGCACGACATGCTGCATGTAGGTGTTGCGATGGGGAAATAATCGTCGCAGAAGGACGAATAAGAGGCACTACAAAACGATTAGTGGTGTTGAGGAGTTCAGCTGTGAGAGCTTCCCCGCTCTGTCAACACGAGGTTGCGTGTATAAGAGCATTCGAAGCCCCGATCAAACAGAGCACCCTACTTTGCTTCGCCAGCTTCGTTCTTTAGTCTAGCTGGTGAGATAATTCGGAGCTTAATTACGAACGAAATGGCACCTTCTGCAGTTGAGGGCAATGTTCCCATCAACACCAAGAACCAATATCCAGAACCGTTGAAGCCCTCTGGTGCACTCAAGGATTATGAGCACTTTGACGTAACACCCGCCATCGGGCGCGAATTTCCCAAGGCCAACCTTGTCGACTGGCTCAATGCGCCTAACGCCGATGAATTGATCCGCGATCTGGCTATCACCAGTACGTCGATCGCCCCCCACCCAACGCAGAGCTCTCAGACTAACAATCACAGTCTCTCAACGCGGCGTCGTCTTCTTCCGCGCCCAGGACAACCTCACAAATGAGCTCCAGAAGAAACTTATCCTGCGTCTCGGAGAACTCACAGGTCGCCCCTCGACATCATCGTTGCATATCCACCCCGTGCTCAACTCGGAGCGCGAGCTAGGCGGCGACGATCCCGAAGTTAGCACCATTAGCTCCAAGCAGCGCGCCAAACTGTACAAGAAGACGACTGACGATGGTGTCGTGGTGACCAAGCGCAACACTGAGTTATGGCATTCAGACATCGCGTTTGAGCCAGCTCCCGCTGATTATACGAGTCTTCGACTTGTCGAATTACCTAGCACAGGAGGTGACACACTCTGGGCTTCTGGGTACGATGTATACGATAACTTGAGCCCCAAATATCAGAAGTTCATCGAGAGTCTTACTGCTACCTTTGCGCAACCGAACTTTGGAAAGATTGCGGAGAAGCAGGGCTTTGAATTGTATGACAAGCCAAGAGGATCTCCTCACAATGTCGGGAAGGAGTTGAAAGCTATACATCCAGTCGTGCGAACGAATCCTGTCACTGGTTGGAAGAGTGTATTCCCCATCGGCGCGCATGTCAGTCACATCAATGATGTGACGGCAGAGGAGAGTGACAATTTGTTGAAGTGGTTTTTGGATCTGGTGGCCAAAGATCACTCGCTTCAAGTGCGGCTCAAGTGGCAGAATCCTAATGATATTGCTATCTGGGATAATCGGAGTGTGTTTCACTCTGCTACTGCTGACTACGATGGGTTTGGGGATCGGTTTGGGAATCGAGTGGTTGGGGTTGGTGAGAGGCCGTATTTCGATGAGACGAGTGCTTCGAAGAGGGATGCGTTGGAGGGGGAGGGACAGTAACAATAGACTTGACAGACGAGTTCAATAATTTATGCAAGCCTTCAAGCACGACGTAGTTGAATGAATGGGACTTTTTCTTTTCAGCTATATTTAGCCAGAGTTGATATTGACTGCTTTGAACCCGGGATACAATATTCTAAACTGATCTAAAATTCTATTTCCACTTTATGATGATATACCTCCAAGTTCATGCGCAGTTTATGGATTCATGTTCAACTTCCCTTGAATTTAAGCAAAGCTTAGGATATATCTTCATATCTACTCTATACCGAGAGGCTTCTGCTGCCCTCAGCAACTGTTACGTGGTGCCTTGGCTGCTTCCTCCTTAATCATCCATCAGCCATGACGGTCACCACTTCCGACAGTAAACATTTACAACAACAGAGAAGGTGTGAAGCTGGCTGCTCTGAGTAACGTAACCTCTTTTCGTCTTCCTTTCATTCCTTGACTTTCTCATCATCGACCCTTTGACACCATGGGCACGATTCCGCCTCCGGCCACGAAAGCCGCTCCGGACGACGGTTTCAAACCACACGAAACACACCCACGGTCCCGACGGTTCGGCAAATACATTGTGTGGAACGCATCGGATAGCCCTGGCTATGGAAAATACGGGATCTTCCTCGAATCGTGTGCAGAAGTCTCGGGTTCCAAGCCAGATTGCAAATATCAACTCTGCCCCAACAAGAGGAGCATCACCGAGAGATACTGCATCAGTGTTTGGCCACCACTGCCTATGACAGGAGAAGGAGTAAACAAAGCAAAAGATGGTGGCTGTCGACCACAAGACCGTTACAATACACCAGCAGGTAATGACAATGCGCGATGTTGGGGTGTTTTACAATTACTAACTGTAAACAGACTATTACCACCTCAACTGTTTCGCACAATTCGCCGACATATCCGATCTACCCGTTTGCCACCATATACATGCACTCACGCGCCACACTTGGAAAATAGCAGGCTTCTACCGTCCCGAAACTATTCACTTTGTCGACAGTGGCACTAAGAGACTATTCGAAGAGTGGAAGTTGAGAACCCAATTACTAAAGAAAGGAAAGGACCTTGCTTTGAAGGAGCCTCTCTATTCTCTCTTCTACTTGGCAGGCCATGCCAGTTTTCAGTACTGGGCAGGAATAGAGGATGTACCAGTGACCGAGCAGGGTCTTTTGGTCACTATCCTAGCACCGTGGGAGAGAGATAAACCTGGGGACAGAGATGTATCGCCATGGAATCTCTTCAACAATTATCTCTTGTATAACTTTGAAGGCCAGATCCCCATTCCCGATCTCCTCACTACTCTCAGCAAATGGGCTGATGATACGGTAAGTTATCTGTCAGGCACGGCTGGAGCTTTCAGTGCTAACTCGCAGCACAGAAAAATATCCACATACAGTCCGACAAGGCTATGAGGGCTATGAAGCGGCTGCTTACTGTAGTACCATCCTGGGAAGACTATGACTCTGACTTTACCTACAAGTCCTCCTCCCTTGTGTACATTGTCTTAAGGTCTAAAGGTAAATACTTCACGTCTGCCCCGGGAACGAGCAGAGAGGCCATGGCTGGTGATTGGCGGGCTCGAGGGTCGGGAATTGATGGTCATCAGAGATCCATTTCGGGGTGGTAATTGGCGTCAACTATGATTAGACAAACGTTTTGTTACACGATTGACATTAGAGAGGACAGAACAGACCTTGTATACTTAGAAGACACGGTCGGCATTAGAGAAGGCGGATGGTCTTGTATGCTTCAAAGAGTTGTAGTAGCTATTCGTACACAAGGTTACTATCAATAATGCTTGACACTGGGCCACTTCGTTCATTTGCCATACTGGGCCGGTCAACTGCGTTTTATATAATAATGTTATATGAGCACAATTGGATAAGCTATCGTAGTACATATTATTATAAGACTACTTAAAACTACTACATTGTAACAACCTTTGTTCGATTTAACCAACTTCACGATGATAACCAGTTGAGTCTTATTTCCGTTACATGTCCATGAAATTGAAGCAACACGAGTCAGTCGTATAAGCTTTCGGGATGATATCATCCAACATGTTTTTCCACCGGGAAGCTTGACGATTCAGGCAAAGGGTCCACCCTGGTCGGTATCACCGAGAGGCAAAACAGGCTACATTTTGGGGCCACGGTACAGAATACTTTTGCCATGTACTTTTGCTGAGCTCTCAGCCCTTATCATTGGCCTTATCTTATCAGCGATTTGAGGTAGCAGTGCTAAAGATGGAAGATGGCCCTTGCGTTGCTTGACAGCGTGGCATATGCATGCACTAAATATCCACTGTTTCAAGTACCGAATGTGCTTGAATTTTACAGACAATTGGCCTCGGGCATTAGCTGTCTCGTATCTGGATTTTTTACTTATGAAATGACAATGTCGGTCGGCGTTGGTTCGTCACCGCTTATGAACAAAGCTTCCGAGACTAACTGCTAGAGTGATGGTGATCCGCCCCTAACCCCCGCTACTGACCTGGACCTCCTACGAGCCAAATTGAAGAAATGTCATTCGATGCGATGCCAAAAAGAGTGCTTAAGTCATTGCTGTTTCGCAGATGAAGTGTACAGGAAGCGGAATGCCGTTCCACTGTGAATCCCACGATAATATGTTGAACCTGTATCCATGTTGGTTAAGCATCTTCGGCTGTGATCTGGAGTGATTGCCTTGCAGCATTGAAGGTAAACAAAATGCCTGTGATACACGTCAATACAAATGGACACCCTGAGATTTCCCAATTGATCCTACAGCCTTATCAATCACAAAAGCTTTATGAATCAACGGACCTGCCACATCATCACGTCCGACTCTGTCTCGGCAGATGTGGAAATAATTCCGTGCCGAGGCACATGGGCCCGCCGGGGACCACATTTGACGGACAAGAACCAACCGCCCGGACTGATTAGAAAATAAATCTTGGACGTTCGAATTTTCTTCTAGATTACAAACATCAACCCAGAGTCCGTGCTTGGTCCGGTTGGACCCAGCTCGATAAGGAAGACAGCCCCGGGTCGGCCGGTTGCCCATGTAACTGAATCGGGCTTTTAATCTATATATAAAGCTGCTGCCGTTTCTATACCGCTAGTTCCAATCGCTTAATATACTACTACTGCATCTCTTATACCGATCTACAACTCTATCACTATCATATCATCGCAAAAATGGTCTCATTCAAGGTCTTCCGAGGAACCCAAGAGGGCAAGATCGTGGCCGACACAGTTGAGCGTGAGCTTCAGAACCACGAGGTTTTCATTGAGACGACACACTCTGGTGTTTGTGGAACGGACAAGCTTTACCAGCCCGCTGGCATTGTGCTGGGCCATGAGGGCGTCGGAATCATTCGCGCTGTTGGCTCTGCTGTGAGCAACACAAAGGTTGGCCAGAGAGTTGGATTCGGTTATACGCATGAGATCTGTGGTTCTTGCGATAACTGCTGCACAGGTAAGAGAATCAGTGGGCGAAACTTGGAAGGTGGTCTAGTTGCATGGGTGAGGATATTCAGAGACATACCTCTTGAAGACACGGACCCATGTACCAAGACGCTTTCTGAGTTTCTCATGTGAAATTCAATTGGAATACTAACAAGATAACAGACCTCGACCAGTACTGCCGTGAGCGCAAGATATACGGTTTCGCAGACACAGACAACGGCTCTTTCTCCTACGGCGCCGTCTGGGACTCCAAGACTGTCATTCCTATCCCTGAGAGTTACGACTCTGCCAATGCCGCACCCATGATGTGCGCCGGCGCTACCGTATACTCGGTCCTAACAAAGTATGGCCTCAAAGCCGAGGATCGCGTTGGTGTCATGGGTATCGGTGGCTTGGGCCATCTGGCCATTAAGCTTGCTGCTGCTATGGGAACACATGTTGTTGTCTTCTCAAGCTCCGAGTCTAAGAGGCAGGAGGCTATGGACTACGGTGCTTCCGAGTTTATTGTTTTCAAGTCTGGAGATGAGGCTCCCGCCGACGTCAAGCCTGTTAAGCATCTGTTGCTGTGCGGTAGCGCCAACGTCGACTACGGCAGGTATGTATCTTACCAACCACAACGTTAGAATATCAAACTGACACCCTACAGCCTTGTGAACATCGTTGATACCGATGGTGTTATCTACCCCCTGACTGCCAGTCTGGAGACCACCCCCGTCCCTCTGACCTTGCTCTCCATTAAGGGCATCCGTGTCCAGGGCTCTTTGGTCAGCTCGCGCGACACCCTCCGCAAGCTGCTCGAGTTTGCCGCCAGGAAGAACATTACTCCTACTATCATGACCTATCCTTTGAACGAGGAGGGTATTGACAAGGCCCTGCATGACTTGAAGGATGGCAAGGTCCGATACAGAGCTGTTCTGGTTAAGGAGTAAGATGCGGTTACGAATTAAAAAATATGGTTGTGGGTTAAGGAGTTGGTGGTTGTAGCGTGTTGATTGTTAGAGAAGCGAAAAGTATTAGATGATGATGATAGAGATACCGATATGTAAGATTACACGAATTCAAACATCAAATGTTGCGAAACTAAACTGCATTGAGTGAAATCAAAGGTTCCGTGATGATCCTGACGAAACTGCAACGTAGACAGACACGCGGCTAGAGAAGAGTGCACCATATCAGCAAAAAGGTATGTATTACTTTGGACACGACCTTTCATTCGATTAAAGACAATTTCTATTGCTGCATAATACCTTTATACTAATTTATTTAAAGTTCTTGGCTTATATGTCTACATCTCGACTCATCAACGTCTAAAAGGACAATTTTAACAAACCTTCCGAGGTTGCGATAGAAAAATATGCCCATCATTTCCTATTTCCCCGCGTAAGACGGAGCGAATCATTCCTATCTTGTTTGTTGGCGAACCAATCGTTTTCAACTATGCCCATGTAGGGCAACGCGTGACAACGTAGTCACCCACGTAAGCACAAAGACGTGCAGGAGATCTCGTCATTGGCCTGGTTAATGAGACAACTTTGTTGGTTGTGATAAAGAACGTCACTCCCCCCTCTTCCAGCAATTGGTCTATCGGTAAACTCCAGATTGATTGACAGACATGAGTGCTAATACTTCGTTTGATACTCTGCCCGAGACCAACTTTGGGCCGTCGGCTTCGGGTAGATTTGATTTCACTGTTTTGTTTGAGAATGTGATCCTATCTATTGTGCCGTCTACTTTGTTCTTCATCCTTGCACCGCAGCGATTGTTTTGGTTAAAGAGAGAGCCGCGCAAAGTTACTGAGAATTCACGTCTCCTCATTAAATTGGTACGCCCCATGAATTGATAACAGCAGTGATGATCTGACATTTATTCAGGGCCTGATCACCATATACACGGGGTTGCAACTTGTGATCTTGACATACTGGAGTGTAGGACCATTACCTACATCCCAGTCACAAATTGCCGCTGCCGCGCTTGTCTTTATTAATGGCCTACTTTTGGCGCTTCTTTCATACGTTGAACATACGCGCTCTGTACGACCATCGACAATCATCAATGTTTATCTTCTTTTCACATCACTATTCGACTGCGCCATCGCCAGAACACTATGGCTTCTCGATGGCGCGCATGCAGTCGCTAGACTATTCACGGCGGCGACCAGCGCCAAGGCTCTTGTATTGGTCTTTGAAGCGTGGGAAAAGCGGTCGATTCTCAGGGCTCAGTATCGCGAATTGTCGCCAGAGTCTACGAGTGGCATACTGGGTCGCAGCGTGTTTTGGTGGATCAATCCGTTGATGAAGATGGGGTTTACTCAGTTTCTGACGGAGCGTGACTTGTATGATGCCCGAGAAAGTTGATATGAGAGAACTATATTGACATGTTGGCAGGTATGTCATTGATAGCAGTCTGTTTGCTAGACGATTATTTGAACAGGCGCATAGGTCATGGAGTGCCGGTAAGTCAACGATTGACATAAACTTTCACGTTGCATATTGACAAAAACTACAGCAAACCACTTGAAGAACAACGCTCTTTTCTGGTCTACAATTTGGGCCGCAAGAGCCGTTTTCGGCCTTGGAATACTATGTCGTCTGTGTCTCATGGGTTTCAAGTACGCTCAACCATTCCTTATTCAGAGAACCATTGTATTTGCCAGCAACTTGGATGAACCCAAAGAGATTGGTTGGGGACTTACTGGGGCTTGGTGCTCAGTGTTTATTGGCTTGGCGGTGTGTATCTGGACTTGATCCCTTTGAGTACTGTATTAACTGACGGTTGCCAGATCTCGAATGGGTTTTACTGGCATGTGACATACCAGTAAGATAGACACATGCACCCCAAACAATGGACCGCTCGACTAACTTCTCAGATTCGTTACCGCTGTAAGAGGCAGTCTTATAAGTCTGATCTACGACAAGACTTTAGACTTGAGCATCACGGCCTTTGACGAGTCAAGTAAGTTGGTGACGATCAATCGCTTGAAGGCTCCGCTAATTGGCCAAAGTCGCGGTGACACTCATGTCCGCGGATACCGAAAACATCTGCCTGAGCTTCTCTAGTCTACACGAAATGTGGGCATCTCCAATCGAGTGTGCAGTGGCTTTGTATCTTCTTCATAGGCAACTGGGCATGGCGTTTTTGGCCCCCATGGTTGTGGCATTAGGTACGTGTCTGGTCCTTTAACTTTGACATACTTTTTTTAACGGGTTTTAGTCTCGACTACCGGGACTTTGATGATTGCAAGATATATGGCAAACGCCCAGAAAAGATGGGTTCGTGGCATTCAGACTCGTATCGACGTGACTGCCTCTATGCTCGGCTCAATGAAGGTATATCCCTTTGAAATTTGCAACTATTGGTTTACAGTACTGATGACTGTTCCAGGAAGTCAAGATGCTTGGTCTTACCGATGTCCTTAACGACATGGTTCAGAGCCTACGTGTACGGGAGTTGGGACTATCCAAGAAGTTTCGTAAGCTAACATGCTGGCGTGTCCTCTTCCGCAAGTCACCCCTTCTGTTGAGAATGGTTACATACTAACACACCTTCAGAGTCCAACATGGAAACGATCTCTCCGCTGGCCACTTTTGCAACTTATATCATCATATCTCAAAAGACCGGCGAACCCTTGAGCACAGCCTCAGCGTATACTTCTCTGTCCTTGATTTATCTATTGTCCGTCCCCATGTCGACACTCATGCGAACTATACCTAGACTCAAGGCGTCCTTGGCATGCTTCGAGCGTATGCAGGGGTTTCTCCTGTCGGATAGCTGCAAAGACCATCGGCTTCCCCTAAGCATCGGTAACAGCACTAGCCAGGAAACTCGACGTCCCAGCATATCTTCCCCGGTGGAGAGTCGTGGTTCGATAGAACTACTTGATCGCTCAGATGAGCCTCATGTGGCAGCCGGACAACCGTTGATGATTGTTGCTGATGCCAGCTTTGGGTGGCTAAAGGATGAACCACCCGTTCTCGACAACGTATCCTTCACTATCCGCAAATCACACTTTACTTTTGTAATAGGCAGTGTGGGGTCGGGCAAAAGCACCCTTATGAAAGCTTTGCTGGGTGAACTGCAACCATCCAAGGGCTTTGTCTACACCGATGCTAGACGTATTGCCTTTGTCGACCAGAAGCCATGGATTCAGAATTTGACGATCAGGCAGAACATCTTGGGAGTGTCGACTTATCATAGGGACTGGTATGACAGGGTTGCTTACGCATGTGGACTGGAACAAGACTTTTCGGATCTTCCTGAAAAGGATGCTACCAAAGCTGGTAGCGGCGGTGTCTCGCTCAGTGGTGGTCAGAATCAGAGACTTGCACTAGCTAGGGCGGTCTACTCCAAGGCGAGTGTTCTTGTTCTGGATGATGTTTTTTCAGGTCAGGACGCCGCAACGGAAGAACATATTTACCGAATGCTGTTCACAGAGACTGGGTTGCTCCGAGAACTCGGAACGACTGTTGTCTGCGTTACAAATGCCAGTAAGTTTGTGTACCTTTGGATCAGAATGCGGATTGCTAATGGCTCCCAGTTCACCGACTCGCGTACGCAGACCATGTCGTTGCTCTCAGTGAGCGAGGCACAGTTCAACACCAAGGCACATTTGAGCAACTCAAGACCGACACAGACTACTTCAGTGGCCTTCATCTAAAGCAAAACGGTCCCATATCTGACAAAGAAGACAGCGAGGTCTCCAAGACAAACCAAGTGTCGACGTCAGCACCTCAGGCTCCTGCGACCGAGACGGAATCAGCCAATCGCGCGCTGGGTGAGGCTGCTACTTACAGCTACTACTTCAACACCGTACCACGCTGGCAGGTATTACTTTTTGTTGCTCTCACCACCCTCTATGGAGGATCCTACAAGATGACTGAGTTGTTGCTCAGTTTCTGGACTGGTCACTCGGTTGTCACACAGCAGAGCGTCAACAACTTCTACCTCGGACTCTACGCAATGCTAGCGGGTTTTGCAATCATGGGTCTTCTAGGTGCGGCTATACATTACCTCATCTACTTGGTTCCTCTTAGCAGCGAGGTCCTCCATGCGCGCCTACTTCGGACCGTGATTGATGCTCCCTTGTCCTTCTTTTCGAGAATGGATGTTGGCGTTACGACGAATCGGTTTAGTCAGGATATGTCTGTCATTGACACTGAACTTCCATTTGCGTTGATCGATCTTTCTCTGGATGTTATACTCACCCTCATGGCTGTTGTCCTGATGTGTGTATTTTCGGGATACTTTATTGCGACTTTACCACCCATTGTATTTTTCTGCTGGCGTAAGTTCAAGTTCCTTTTCTTGTTGTAATGTACTAATACTTGGTTACCAGTTCTGCAGAGATTCTACCTCCGCACATCTCGTCAGATCCGAGTCCTTGAGTTGCAGGCAAACTCACCTCTCTTCACCCAATTTCTCGATACACTACAGGGACTGTCCAGTGTAAGAGCCTTCGGCTGGGTCAATCAGTTTCAAGAACAGTACTTTCAGTTCCTAGATGCATCTCAACGGCCGTACTACCTGCTCTTCAGTATCCAACGCTGGCTGGCAGTTATTCTCGATTTGACAGTTGCAGCCCTCGCCACGATTTTGATGGTTATGATTGTCGAGCTTCGCGATAAATTTGAGCCCAAGTTTGTGGCAATGGCACTTCTGAATGTTACATCATTCTCAGAGTCTTTGACGCAACTCATCAAGGACTATACTCAGCTGGAGACATCGCTGGGTGCTGTCGCTCGTACCAGGGAGTTTTGCTCTACGACCGAGAATGAGAATCTTCCTGGGGAAATGTCTACTCCACCCGAGGACTGGCCATCTCAGGGTCATGTAGAAATTCAGAATTTGACCGCTGCATACACTGCTTCAGGGGAGCCAGTGCTGCACGGTGTAAGCCTCGACATCCCTGCTGGTTTCAAGGTTGGAGTCGTTGGTCGAAGTGGTAGCGGCAAAAGCTCTCTTCTGGCCTGTCTCCTCCGACTTTTGGAAGTTGACTCACAGTCAACTATCAAATTTGATGGTGTCGATATTACCACTCTTCCGCGACAGACAGTCCGTGCTTCAGTCGCGGTCGTACCCCAGCATCCATTCTTCTTGAAGAAGACCAGCATTAGAGATAACTTGGTCCCGCGAGGTCAGCAATCAGATGAGAGGATCCTTGCAGTGATAAGCCGCTTGAAGATGGGAGACGCGGTAGAAAAGCTAGGAGGGCTGGACGTTATGCTAGATGTTGAGCGACTATCTCAGGGACAACGCCAGCTACTGTGTCTTGCAAGAGCGCTGCTTGCGAACAAGAGAATCATTCTTCTTGATGAAGCGAGCAGTAATGTCGATGCAAAGTCAGAACAGCTGATTAGGCAAGTCGTTCGAGAGGAGTTTGTGGGCTGTACGGTTATCGCTATCGCGCATCGGCTCGGGGCTGTTGTGGATTTTGATCGTGTTGCGGTCATGGGTGGTGGAAGAGTGATTGAGTGGGATAATCCGAGAGAATTGTTGAAGAGGGAAAGTGAGTTTAAAAGATTGTGGGATCTGAGTTCGGGATAGATGGGGGGTTTGCAGGATCGTAAATAGGGTGTAGAGACGTCATATCTACTCAAAGACTTATGGCATGGTAACAGTCTCTCCATTGCGCTAAACTGAAGCTCATATAAGAATGATACACATGCTTGGGCCAAACAAAGACTGCGGATCCCGTATCCTCAACAAGCAAGTTATGTGATAGACGAAGCCAACAAATCCCACAACAAAGAACAACCATCTACCAAACATGAATTTCCGTACCCGAACTAAAGTGAAAAGTAGCCAGTCTCCGGTTACACCTACAGCAATAGTGCTCGGCATTCTTCCACTGCTTACCGATATACGCAATAGGTCCACCGACGATTGTGCAAGCAAACATCAACGCTGCCATGGCGCTTAAGCATCGTCAGATTATTAACTCGCTATATAGTGCACGGTATTGTACTTACTGTGTGCCGCCGCAAATCTTGCGCTCAACCCTGGTCAGTGATAATTCCCGACAGGCAGGGCATACAACAGCTCTGGGCCATTGCTTCAACTTTCGCAGAGGGACGACGTTGGATGGTGAGATGGTGTCAAAGGCGGTGATTTCGTTCTCGTGCTGGTTATGACCCGGGGCAAATAGTTCGATTTTATCATTATCATCTGTCGCATCTTCGTTGAAGATGGTATGGAATCGTTGCTTGGTAGTGGCTGGCATGTTGATAATTATCACCGTGTTCCAGATTTGTGATACTGACCAACAAGAGCTGAATGAACCGTTGGATATATATACTTCAACCTGTAGCTTCGAGTGTTGTGTCGTATCCAACGGCTTCCTTTGCATTGGCGGGTGCCTGGGGTATCACATCGCTTTGTGCTCGTATTTCGCATTGCGAACGCGTAGCCAATGAGATGACATCTGCATGACAGCCGCTGACGATGTGCATCGTTAGAGTGACAGCTGAAACAACAATTTCCAGATTCGGGCAATTGTTTCACCGACTCGGTCTAGAATTTGGAAAAGCCCTTTGCAATACGGACATCATCTGGTGAAACAGCAACATAACAAGACTCATCTAGATACAAAGCACATGTAATTGGAGAAAGAGCTCATTGGAAAGAGAGAGGTACAGTACCAGTATTAGGACAAATTGCTAGTCTAGATTGGGAATTGTACTGATCAATCACAGGAGTTAAACAACAGACTGAAACAAAAAAGACTCATCTATGCCAAGAACGGTAGAAGTAGAGTTTCATGGCTTCAGATCAAAGTCTTCACACCGTTACATACCGATGCCCTTCACCTCCAGCTGCTCGGACGAATTTGACGTTTGCAAAGATGATTGCAGATCTCACCAATAATCTGAGAGATTCTCAAGTACGCCCACGAACAAGCTTTGGCCCACTATCGTGAAACAGCAGATCTTGGGTTTGTTGCCACTTTGACAATAACCTACCGTAATCATCGGATATTAAATGCTGACGCTAGTGTATGGGTGGCATGAACAAAGCTTGGTACAATATCTGGAATGCATTTCCTTCACTCGTGTGGATGTCTTGGCCCATCCACAAAGGCTTGAAAGAACCGAACTCGATTTAGTCACTACTGTGGCTGATACAAAGGTTTATTTCCCCTGAATCGATTGAAGATCTATGTTTCTGAGGCGGAAATAGACTTTCCATTTGATGGATACATTCCAGTTGATTCCCTATCATGGGCTGGTCAAAGCCACCTTGCGATCAAGCCGTCAAGGCGAAAATGGTGGCTTATAGATCTCCCAATAGTTTGGGACAAATATCAAGTGGTTCATCCCAGATACACGGGTCATTTCTAGTGTCGTCTTGATTACCGTATTACCGGGTCCATTGCCTCAGTTGTCTCCAATGGACAGGCTCCTTCCATCACAAGAAGCAACTGCAACGGCTTCACATGCTCATATTGTGACCATTGTTGCAGTCGTGGTATCTCTATTATCAATATCGGTCGTGGTGGTTGCGCTGCGATTGTGGTGTCGTCACACAATCAGAGCGCTTGGACTGGATGATTTAACTGCCGTTATAGCCTTGGTGAGTTATAATCAATATCTTCTAGCCAAGACCATGACTAAGAGTTGGCGTTGCAGCTTTGCATTATAGGATGCGGCTCTACATTACTTGCACGTATGTTGAGGTAGTGAAACTGGAACGACAATAGCTTATCTCAAATAGTGACTCGATACGGCCTCCAAGAACCCGATGGGATCATCCCCGATGAGATGATACCTCCTTTCTTCGAGGTGAGGTTATTCCTGCCGTCAACAGACATGACTTATCTAACTTACTCCAAGCGGATGTTCTTTAACGTCTTGACCTATAATCTTGGTCTGTTCTGGGTTAAGATGACCTTGCTTCTACACTACTACCGAATCATGTCAGTCTCTGACTGGCGCTGGGTATATCTGGGAGCAATCATGGCACTCACGCTATGGGGTATCTGTCAAACACTTGTATTCTTTTTGCAATGCACTCCCCTTGAGTCCACCTGGAACCCAGCCATCAAGGGTCTCTGCCTACCAAATCGACTGGCGGTGGGATTCGCCAGCAGTGCGATCAATATTTTTACCGACTTGGCTATCGCGGCCCTGCCTATTCCTGTCATTTGGCAGTTGAACCTTCGCTGTTCTCAAAAGATTCTGCTGTCTGGAGTCTTTGGACTGGGCTGCTTGTAAGTTATGCATTCAACTGTTATTTTCTTTCGCTAACGCTTTATTTACTAGCTCAATCGCCCTTGCTATTATCAGGCTGAAATGGGCCGAGATAGGGTCAAGGGCGGCATGGGATACTGTCCGGCCGGCTTTGTGGTCTCTTGCTGAGGTTTCATCCGCCATTGTCTGCGCTTGCATTCCTACCTTTAAACCATTACTCGTGCGGATTAATGAACTGATACCTCGTCACGAAAAGGGAGGTGGTAACGTTCGTCTCCAGGACCAGAGTAGTGATGGAGACATTGAGTCCAATGTGACTAGTGTCAGGAGCAAAGAGGGTTTCAGTCATAAACACCAGGAACGCCAGGAACATCAGAGACCAGTCAACAATTTGACATATGGTAATGAGACGCATATCACGGCTAACCGTCGTGCGAAACGTATATGATTGTTAGAAGCAGGCTGGACAAGTTGTTGGTTTTGGCGTTTAGATGCAAGATGTGGTACACAAGGCAACTGCTTGCTGGACGATTGATTCCTATATTGTTTTCGAGTATATCATGATTAAATGAGCGAATGGATCGCAAACATGTAGAGATTAACCATCAAGTATCAACTTATGTACGATCTGGGACAGCATGGAGGCCTCAACTAGCTACTGTATGAGCTGTACAGCCACGGCGCTAGCAGATTGCAGGGCTGATTGATTGGTTTTCGCGAACGCGCAGCAGCAACAAGGCATTTTCAAGCTCTTGTCTCACTCGAATGAGGGGTTCTCAGCTTGATTGATCAAAGCCTGGTTGCCTCGTATGTATATACCCATGTTCCCTGAGCATCCTGCTCAATCTTATCACATCCCAGCGAAAGTGCAATGACTTCAATTTGTAACTATTCACATCCTGAACTTCAAATCACAGACGGCTTAGTTCGTCAAGAGACCGGAACCCTCTTCCCATACAATCCCGAGTTTTACGACAGAGCCACGGGCTTGTACGGCCCTGGGGCCATCTACTGCTGGTACTTTCTGCTCGCCTCTGTCCTCGCCAGTTGGTTCTTTTGTATAGCAGATCAAGATGGATCGAAGAAACCCGGTGTTTCAACCGATCTCTTAGGCGCCCTAGCATATCCCGCATTCGCAGCGACAGACTTGCTAGTCCAGTCAATCCGCATGATAGGCGTGGAACATCGCGCCCTGGCCATCTTTTGCCTTCGGTTTCCCATGACTGAGCTCAGAACTTTTGGTCCTTTCAACACTACCCAACTAGATCTAAACCACATTCCTCCAGATATCCTAGATCTAGGCCAACGCACCATCGACATCACTGGTCCACTTACGATATGCTACACAGCCGCATCATTTCTGCTCCTTCTCATCATCCTTTTCGTTTTACCAGCCAAAAGCTGGATGCGGAGCTGGAGCCCGAATTCATCGGCACGCTGGATCATTTGCGCAGCTTATGGATATATCTCATTGATGCTCGTCATCTTTCACCTCAGTCTCGGTGATCTATTTATAAGCCTCATTCTCGTCGTCTACGAGGCGATGCTTCCGATTGAACTCACGATGACTTACCTCTTCACTGTTGGCTTCTCAATTATGTCTCTTTCCAGCTGCGTGCGGCTATTATGGGGGATGAAAGAAAAGAAATCTGATGAGGTTGTCGAAGCTCTAAAGGCTGTGGGAGGTTGTATACTTGGCGTGGCGATGCTAGTGGTGCCTTCACTGCTGATCATTCACTGGGATCACATAAGTACGATACCTGATTTGGCTATTCGGGTTAGCGAGAGAGATCAACTTGCGACGTTGATTGTTGGGGCTGTAACGTTGGCTTTTACGCTGTTTGATGTATGTCGTAGATTCTATGGACAGAGGGGAGAGAGGGAGGCCGACGAGGAGGAGATGCAGATGCTTCCTACAGAAGAGGCCTAGGATGATTCCTTGACTGCTCCCTTTCTTCTGCATCTGAGCTACGACGATCGTAACTCATTTTGGCTCAAAGACGATCAGAGGAAGTGCCATATGGTGATGAAACAAGAGATTCCTATTGCACAAAATAAGCTGGCATTGGAAATTACTACGTGTTGGTTATTGAAAATTGGTTGTTGGTTCTAAGCATTTCTGTTGCTTCGCAGTAATTAATTTGTTAGGCGCCCGAGAGCTGGACCTTGCACTGAAACGAAATCCTAGCGCTGATTTGTCAAGTCAAGGCACGTGACTTATGCACCACGAGTAATCCGGAAGACATGCCGAGACTAGTCATCTCTCGGTGTTTTGAACTCCGAAATTCCCTATCAAAGCCGGGACGCGAGAAATTGCCCTACAGGGGAAAGCTCACCCCGCCTTTTCATGCAAGGCTTGCGATGCCGGATGACATTACCAGCCTCTGGTTGGTGATGTTGCTATCTCGACACGATAACAGAAGTTGCTGATCGAGACATCGGACATCGAAACTCATCCTCAATCGTTTGCTCTGTACAGGTTCTCATATCCCAAGACCCGATATTCTATTGCTCCCATCGCCGAGATCTCTAATTAACGGTCTCGGTTTGAGTCTGACGTAACGAGTGCGACTAGCCTGGAATCATCATCCACTATCGCAACGTGATAACTACAAAGTCTGTTTCTAGAATCTCCAATGGCACCCGGAAACTGTCCGAACTCGGACAAAGGCAAGAAGAGGCCCAAAGTCAGAGGTAAATATATGCAGGCCATCATTGCATAGCCACTTTAGGCTAAACGCGTCCCTGTTCGAAACAACTAACTCTGTTCCAAGGATGCTACCAATGCTCCCGCCGGCGCATAGACTGTGACCGACAAGAGCCAACATGTGGAAAATGCTCCGCCAAAGGAATTAAGTGCAGTGGGCTGGGTCTAAGATATCGCTTCAACGACGGCATTGCTGCCCGCGGCAAGTTTGTGGGCAAGTCGTTGCCTATCGAAACCTCAACAAGCAAGCGAAAGGATGAGCCCGAGGTTATCTCTACTCCTACCAAGAGCAAGAGCAAGAGAAGGAGAAATGATGTCTTCCGGGCGAGTGGCTATGAGAAGGTTGAGCAAAGGATAGCCGACAACGATGAGACAACGGAGCAAGAAACAAAGCAAGAAACAGAGCAAGAAACTGAGCAAGAAACAGAACCGCAGGAGTTGGTCGTTTCAAAGCATTCACCAATCTTGATTGATTGGGGCTTAGATCACATTGATTCAAAGTCAAGGTTTTGCCTGCAATATTGTATGTCGCTGAGTACCCCCGGTTTTCAGGTTGTCTAACAAGTCGCAGTTTCAAACAACATAGCTCAACTCATCGCCGTCATAAACATGGGCTTCAACGGCTACAGAGATCTTGTCTTGCCCAAAGCAGAGACAGATCCTCTAGTAAGGAAGGCAGTTCTTCTCGTCGTGGAACAACACCTTTCTCTACAGAACGGCACAGAAATAACACTCGATCCTGCGGCCTACGGTGCGCTTGTAAGGGAGCTCATTTCACGGTCACATCAGTGTGCTCCTCAAGACGATGACTCGGCGCTCACTGCATTGCTCCTACTACATATTCGGGAGATGATAAGTGGTAGTGATAACTTCAAACTTATCTATGGCTCGTTGCGGGTTGTGGTCAATGCACTTGCAGCAAGCAGGGATGATAAGAACTCTGATCTGAGGAGGTTTCTTCAGATGCAAATTCTCAGGTATGTCTTCATGCTGAAGCCAAGAACCGCCTTCTAACACGTTCCAAGGGTCTGTCTCTTCGGAGAGTCTCTGTTCAACGAGACCAATGGCGTTCACTTCATACAAGCGCAACAACAGGCATGTCTCGAATTCATTAGATGGTGTGATCGCTTCCACCCCGAGCTTCAAGGTCTTTTGTCTCAGCTCGCCAACCTAACCACCTGGGCCTGCGACATCTACGTTCAGCGAGCAATATTCAACCCACCAGCTGAAGAAACTGTTCCCATGATTGAGATGTTTAAGCAGTCATTGGGAGAGGTAGATGCGTATGTGGACATCGTGGGCCGACATCTTCTCGCTTGGCCATACTTTATCGTCGCTGCCGAGAGCTCAACGGCGGACCACCGAGAGTTCTTTTTGGATAAATTGGTGTCGTTGCATAATACTACCGGATGCTGGAACATTCTAAGGGCGATCGATCAAGTTAAGGAGATTTGGGCGTCTCAGTCTTCGATACGGTGGACTAGTTTGCTAGGTGGACCGACGCAGGCTTTTATAATGTGAGAGGATAAACAATACAAGCTCACTTGACGCATCATATTGGAAAGTAGTTTATTACAGCTTCTTTGTATCACTATGCTCCTAGCACAGAAGTAACTACCTTCTCCACCTTGTCGACCAGCATCTCGATTTCCTCTTCGGTGATAGTGAAAGGAGGCGAGACTATCAACATATCTCCTTGAACGCCGTCGATATTGCCAGTCGCAGGGATTAAAGAAACTCCATGGTCGGGTCCCAAGCCGGTCTTGTGCAATTTTCCAGCTATCTGTTCTTTCAGCGGAAATGGCTCCTTTGACTCTTTATCGACAACAAACTCCAGCTATCCAATGATGTTAGCGAATGATCCCAAGAAGTAACGGTTAACTTACACCCCAGTAGAGTCCCCGTCCACGAATGTCTCCAACGTTCTTGTGATTAGCAAGTCGCTCTTTGAGTTTCTCGCCTAGGACTTTGCCCATCTCTCGAACATTCTGTAGCATATTGTCTTCCTTCATAACAGACTGCACAGCGTATGCGGCTGCACATGCTACAGGATGACCTTGATAGGTTTGACTGTGAGAGAAAGCTCCAGAGCCCTGAGCCAGAGTGTCTGCGACCTTATTGCCAACCAAGAGGGCTCCTACAGGCATATAGCCGGCTCCAAGTCCTTTGGCGACAGTTTGTAGGTCTGGGACTACACCTTCTTGTTCCCAAGCATGCAACGTGCCGGTTCGGCCCATGCCAGACATGACTTCGTCCATGATGAGAAGAGCGCCGTGTCGATCACACACTTCCTTCATGGCTTTGAAGTAGCCAGGTACTGGTGGTGCGCAACCCAAAGACTAGATGGATGTCAGCGAAACCCTTTGATGTTAAGGGCCAGACTCACAGTTCCGGATACCGTCTCGGCTATAAACGCACACACGGTATCGGGTCCGACACGGTGAAACTCACCATCCAGCTCTCTAGCCAGTCGATCCACGTATTGTTGTTCAGTCTCCTCGGCCTTCATCTCTCGATAAGGATAACATGGAGACACATGAGACACATTCGGAGCAAGAATGGGCTCATATACGCCTCGTCGCGCTTTGTGACCCCCGACTGCTAAAGAGCCAAGTGTGTTTCCGTGGTAAGACTGTTTGCGCGCAATGAAATTTGTTCTGGATGGTTGTGGTGTGGGTAGCTCTGTGAAGTATTGACGAGCGATTTTCAAAGCTGCCTCAACGGCTTCAGTGCCTACACGATATTTGTCAATGTCAAGATAACCATCCCTAAAGTGTTATCGTTACGCACCTGAGCTCACGATGAAGACTTTTGACATGGCCCCATTGGTGGATTCCGTCAAGAAACTAGAAATCTTTTCTGCAGCCTCGGTAGTAAAGAATGGATTATAGCAGTATGCGACCTGATCGAGTTGAGCGACGATAGCTTCCTTGACTCTGGGTTCATTGTGTCCGATTGACACGACAGCCGCACCCGACGATGCGTCGAGAACCCGATGGCCTTGTTGGGTTTCCAGCCAGCAGCCTCGACTTTTGACGATTCTTGGAGGTGGGGTGTTGATTTTGGCGTGGAGAGTCGACACACTTGCGCGGTTGATGTGGCTGAAGGGTACTCTACGGTTGCGTAGCGCGCATCGTGCAATGCCGCACGCTGTTTGCCGAGAAAGCAGTCGCATCTTGAAAGCCTCTTTTGCAGCAATTCGATATAAAGTGAGCTGGAAGAGTATAGATTGTGTAGGAAGTGTCGGTTGCTATCTATACGTTCTCCTCACTTGGTTGTCACGTCTACAATGGGGTATAGAGTTTATTCGTCACGCATATGACCTAAAATGGAAGCCAAATTGAGCCGAAGCATCCAATGACAAGATTGCTGATGATATCGTATTGATACACCTCCTCAAAGTGGTTTCACAGCAGCATTGTCTCCATCGGCCTACCACATCTGGCATAGTTGATCCACGAGCCAAGACAGTGGATAGTCGAGGTTAGCGACGGTTCAAGAGAAACCGTTACCTAACGCTGGAGCATTGTGATGATGTCAATTATATAAGAGACTTGGATTCGTGAGGGATAATAGTTCAAGAACGTAAAACGTTGCATTATCTTCAAGAAGTCAGGGTTAGGTTGTCCAATAAGAGTCGAGACGCTCTCTGCTCAACCGAGATCACTGATTGCGGCATCATCACAAAGCCTAATTGACTTTCAAAGTTTAGGCTATGAGTTTGATAGCTTTCTGTAATCATCATAAAATTTAGTAAAAGCTATGGCAGAGAAGGTCTATCAAGAGTGGCTATTCTTCGCTGCTCTTACAGAACCCTGAAAATAGGATACTCATCGCCCTCCTCAACCGGAATAATGTTAAAACTAGCATAAGAGTCAATGTTCTCAGGCTCCAGTGCATTGAAAGCTATGCCCGCATTCTTTTGCTCGGTGCTGACAAGAAAGCTTCCAGCCGGCAGAGTAAGCTGTTTCTTCTTTGCTTCGGCTGTAATTGTAGATAGAACAGCGCCTTCGTAATAAGAACTGCTGAGTCCAGACGATGTGATGTTGAGAGCCTCAACGGTGCCGCTCCATGGTTTTCTCAGAGTCTCTACTTCGAGCCCTGAGACCTTCAGGCGCTCGACGATATCTGGCCAAGCAACTGGGATAAGGTACGCGTCTGGTCGAGAGCGGGTGAGGTTGGCGGTGGTAGGCGTGGTAGAGGCGAATTGGACTGGAACCTTGACGACCGAGCCATTCGTGGCATCAATCATTTGAAATGGCCGAGTGCGGTATTTCGTAGAGTCGGTGACTACAATGGGTTCCTTCGATTTGATAAAGTCTTTGATACCTCCTTCAACTGTCTTGAGCACCTTCTGTGCATTATTGGCAGCTGTGTCAATAACAGCGCTGGCCATGGTCAAACCAGCGGCAGTTCGTCGTTGGAACTCTTGGTCTGCGAGACCGATGCCTCGCATCTCCACGAGGAACGTAATAGATTGAGTCAAGCCCATTGCGTTACGGCCAATCTTGGCATCGGAACCAGCTTCATCAAGCCTACCAAGTATGGGTTAGTCATGAAATGAGTCAAAATATTACAAGAAACTTACTTGGGCACGTAATCGGGGTCAGAGCTGGTAGAGCCGGTGACATATGGCTCCCATCTCAAACCCTTCTTGTCCATCGCCTCGCCCATGTTCTTCGCAAAAAGCTTTTCCGAAAGCTCTCGAATATTCTTGTTGATGTTGAGATTCTTCGCGGCGGAGAAAAGACCATCGGCAGCATGTCTGTAGTTACCAAATTTGCCAAACGCACCATATTCGTGCATATCAACGGCAACGTGTGGCGCAAATTCGCTGAATAACTGCTTGATATCACGGGTCTGTTGACGTGCGAGTTTGATGTGATCGCGGTTGGGGTCAAAGTTGGTAGCCAGAACACGCTGGAAGTAGAAAACACCGTCGGGGTTATACCGAGGCAGGATGACAATGTCAAGATTTTTAAGAACCTTGGAGGCCCATTTAGGTTCCTTGTCAAATTTGCCGAGGAGGGCCAAGAGGGATTGGTCACCGGCGGGCTCGTTGCCGTGTACGGCGCCTTGAATCCATACCCGCACCTTGCTCGAGTCCTTGGGACCTTTGGAGGTTGACAGCTTCACGAATGGGAATGAGCGAAGCTCTTCGGAAGTGAAGTTTGCCGTGTTATAGGTCATATAGTCGTTCTTTGCGACAATTCCCTCAATGAAAGCCACTGTTTGAAGTAAGTCACGACGATAGCTTAAGAGTGAGGTTGCAGTTGTGTGCGCATACCCAAGTCATCATGAGAGGTAGGTCCTTGGGTTCCATTCTTGAACCCGGATTGTCTGCTCTTAGTGTCGAGAAAAGCTGGAGCATACAGATCTATGTCGACATCCTTGAAGTTGGCGGCGATCAGTTTAGGATCTTCTTGCGCCGGGACATAGTTCTGGCCGTATTGAACGGCATTCACGACAGAAACGACCGACAGGCCGACGAGGCCAATTGTGTTTCCCAGCATGTTTGAGTGATGAAGTAACGCAACAACCAATCGGTCAAGTCAACAGAAGTATGTAGTCTTGAGGACAATGCGCCCTTTTATAGCTCAAGTGGTAAAACATTCCGAAATAGGTAGCCGATAGCCACGGCTCTACTTCTTGCTTCCGTCCTCCAATCCCGACAGTATTAAAGCGATGATCAGACGATACAACGCTAATGCTTGATTTAAGCATGATTGCGGAAGATATTCAACGCGGAAGTGTGGTCTTGGCATTGGACGGCGTAGCTCGAAAAGGAAGCTGAGAAGACAGACGTTGGTGGGGCGTTGTAACATTTGAGGTTGTTTTGACTCCAAGCGGGGTTGCAGAATGTCTGTTAAACCGTCAAAGATAGTAACCACCTCTTGAAGATGGAAAGGTATGGGTATTTGTTTGTGAGTTCAAGATCATTTAGATATTGTATTGTTGTTACCTCAGATAATAATAGACTCCTGCTGGAGATTTGTGCAAACTAGTAGTGGAACTGTTATAAGAATGAAGGCCGACCTCGGCCCCAGACAGTGATCGACAAGATAAGAGTTGCCGGACTAGGTACCGGAACAGGGATTCTACAGAACCTTGAGAGTTTTGTGGTACTATTCCTATCCCCTCAAAAAGATAGGCCTTCGCAACAATGCGGGGGCTGACTGCTTTCCCACCGAAAGTTGCGATAGATTCATAAAACTTGCCGGGCTTGGTCTCTATCTTTTAAATGTTTACAAGAAGCCTAAGAAGTCAAAGAAATTACCAACACTTTTACATTTAATCCAGAGACTCAAGAACTTGGAAAAGATCACCCATCGATTCCATGAGGAATACTTTTCCAGTGTTAAGCCTGTGGTGGCCGTATAGTCAAGAGCTGCCAAGTCCAAGATCGTGCTGTGACTGGCTCTCAAGTCAATGCCTCATGTTGGCTTTACTAATGGATCCTGACGCCATACAACCAAGATGTATCACGACCTAGAGCTGTTTCAGAGACCAAAAGCACCCGCAACATCCGGTGCGAAGGAGCTTTTCCGTGAATAGATAAGTCAATCAATTATGCAGCAGTTAGCATGACCAAGCATAAAAATTAAGCAAGAAAGTCGATTGATGTCTTTTGTTATTTAGATGGCCTTGGAATGCTAAGAAGGATGGTGACTAAGGCTTAGCCCAGCCATAGCAACCCTTGTATTGTCAGGTCGCGTACAGCCTCCGCGTCTTCCGATAACAACCTCAACATCGTAGACTATAGACAAAATGCGCGTCGCTCACAGAGAACCTGACTCTCAGTCAAAGCCTTATCATCGAATCATATTTTACCACCAAACTCATTATAGAGATGATAGATACATCTCCATCCAACCTCAGATTCTCCCCACTGCTGGAGTCACACACGTCATCATCGCCGCGATTCACCTGAACACGCCTGAGCGCATCACTCTCAACGACGACCTCTACGACTCAGACAAGTTCATTCCACTTTGGAATGAAGTTCGACAACTTCAATCAAATGGCATAAAAGTGCTCGGCATGCTCGGTGGTGCAGCACAGGGCTCGTACACAAAACTTGACGGGTCGCTTGAGGGCTTTCACAAATGGTATCAGCCGCTGCGTAAGATGATTTCATGGGCGGGATTTGACGGATTGGATCTCGACATTGAAGAGGCCATGTCGCTCGGCGGCGTTGTTCGTCTGATTGATCACCTCAAGACTGATTTTGGACAATCCTTTCTTATCACCCTTGCGCCCGTCGGCCCAGCTCTGCTTAACAGACAGAATCTAGGCGGCTTCAACATTGAGGATCTCGAAAAAGGAATGGGATCGCGTGTAGCATGGTACAACACGCAGTTCTATTGTGGCTGGGGCGACATGAGCAAGACCCACGACTACGACGCGATAATCGCGCGTGGCTGGCCTCAAGAGAAGATCGTAATAGGCCTCGTCACAAACCCAGACAACTGCTCAGGCTATGTGGAAGAAGCAAAGTTGCGATCATGTCTTAGCGAGTTGGTGAGGAGATATCCGCGGATCGGCGGTATAATGGGGTGGGAATTCTGGAATAGCGTCACAAAGGAAAGCCCCGGGATTGGCACGCCGTGGAAGTGGGCCGAGATGATCAATGACATGTTGAATTCCGATACAAGGGATGAAATGAGCTAAACTAGAGAGAATATGAGGGTCATGATCGAGACTTGTCATCTCAGGACATCTAGTCTATGACGACAACGGTGCGCCACGCTAATCAAACGGCACGCGACAGTTCCTACAAAGACCCCAGATTATTTTGCGTTTTTCATAATAAACTATTCAATCTAGATCTAAATATCAAAGTCCTCAGTTATAGTTAATTTGTTGCCAAGACTATCCAACTCTATCACTATCAACCAATCCGACACAATGGGCTCTGACAAGGACGACGAGAAACACATGCAAGGGCATCAACATGAGTTCGCCCATGATAATCATGATGATTGGGAGACCCAGCCTCCCTATCAAAGACCTGACGAAGCCACTGAGAAGCGAGAAAACTTTGAGAAAAAGGTTCACGGATCTTGTCACTGTGGGCGAGTCCAATACTGGTTAAATAATGACAAGCCCCTCGCAGCAAAGTATTGCCATTGCATAGACTGCAAGAAGATCCATGGTATTTTACCTAACTATAATGCAATTGCTCACTATCTAACACATTTCAGGTGCTCCTTTCCAGTGGGCCGCCATCTTCAAAAAGACCGACCTTGCCTTTGAGAATGGTGTCAAGGGCCTAAGGTTCTACAAGACTTCGTCAAAGAAGAATGAGCATATCCTTCCTTGCAAGGTTGGCTGCGCTGAGTGCGGAAGCTGGATCATGGATGAAGGAAGAAATATGGTTCTGCTATTCCCTACGTTGCTGAACCTCGACACGCCCCAGTTGCGTGAGAACTTCCAACCTCAGTAAGTCATACGCTCATTTCTTGAGGATTAAAACTAATGAGATTCAGATGCCATATCTTCTACACTTCACGGGTGGTGGATATTCCAGATGGAAAGGATAAGTGGACAAAGCTCGACAAGGACAGCGAGCTCATGAAAGATGTGGCGTAAGTGAAATGGATTTGTATCTTGAGAAGCGGCGGTGCTGTAGAGAATGGAGTTGGCCTGATGTAGTAGATCGCTAGAAGCGAACGATTATGTACTATAAAGATGAAGCTATAAGAGATGTGAAAGAAGATAAATTATTGTTGAAATCATGTTCTTAAAGTGTACATCCCCAATAAACCTAAATTACCTAGTCTTGTCCATACCAACACCATGGCAGATGGAGATGGTTTTTTCTCGCCCAGGACCCTTCAAAAGAACTTGATCCATTCCGGATTTTCTGTTGTCTTTGACGTATCGATCTTCGGCTGCAGGTTCAACGTCCAAATCTTTTGAGTAAGGTCGTTCACCTGTGGAGATGTTGAGCCAGCAGCTTTTGCTTGCGGCTCTGCGGGTAGGGGAGTCGATTTCTGAGAATCAGTCGTGGGCGGAGTTGGTTCAGCTCCGAATACTCGAACCGGCTTTTCCTCTCTAAGCAAAAGTTAGTCGATAAATACAGCGTAACTTGCGTTCTAGGCCATACTTCTTCTTCTGTTGGATATATGGTGATTTGTTCAGTTCGTCAACGTTGACGATGCCTTCTGCGTCCAGTATCCTTCTGATGGAACCGAGGTTTTGGTGGTTCACTCTGATAATAGTCCTGACGAGACCTACGATCCGCTCGTCCAGTGACTTGATTACCCGAGTCTCTGGGTCCCTCATAAGCCACCCTGTCAGTTGACGTGGGAGCAGTACTGCACTCGCAACTTCTGTTAACTTGCTGTCGATATAAATGTGTAGTTCATCATCATCATCATCACGGATCGCGACTCCAGACAGCGGATTATCCGCCTCTACACTAGCTATCCCAGTGCGCTTCATACTCAAGGTGGCAGTTCGTGCGTCCTTTCCCAAATAATATATTCTCGTTTTGTTCAGCCTCCTGGCCAAGACTCTCCTGTCGGCTATGGTGGCTGTGCGTGGGCTTCTGAAATGGGCGGCAATGCTGTGACTTGTTAGCGATGTAATATGACCTCGAATGATCTTGAAACTCACCGTAAAAGACCGACAGCTCGCGATGGATGTATGCATGGCGTTGCCTCTTTGTTCATTGCCTTGCCGTACCACTTACCAGTCATCTCAACGTTCTTCGACAAGTATCGATCCTCAAGACCAGCCCAAGCAAAGAAAGGTCCCATTAACCAAGCAGTGGTAGGGGTTACATCCAGCAGATCCATCTTTCGCCAGAAGCCGTCATAGAGATACTCCCGGTCCGCGATGAGGAAAATCGTTGAACTGGAGCAAAGTCGAACTTTTCCCTCGGTACCAACAATCGGGAACACTTCGCATTGGAGTAGTTTCTCTTTGTCCAGTAGATGTCCATACTCGTTGATCTCTTCACTGAGCGCCACGAGAAGTCTTTTTGCTTGTTCTTTGGGTGGATCTGAGGGATCAAGCATAATCCGAGTGCTGAAGTTGATGAGATCATTGTAAACGACGCCAATGTCGATTTTGGGAATACCCAGCAACTCAGCGAAAAATGACTCGAGCTCTGGGTATAGTTCGCTGGGGTTCGTCAAATCCGGACTTTTGAGCTTTGGGGCCCAGACACATTCAGCCGAGCGATGCCAGGTCGGGTCGTTTTCTGAAAGAACAATACGTTTGTTTTCCTTGAAAAAGGATCTTCCACTGTGTTAGATTGGAGTAGCTCAAAGAAATGGAGCATATACATACTTAAGTCGCGACACGTCTTTCTTTGATAGCTCCGGCCTCAACGCATCCAAAGCTTGATACAGCTGCTTTGCCCTTGCAACATCGGCCTCTTGCTTGTCAAGCTCATCGAGAACTGTGGCGAAAGAACCATCAGTGATCTCCAACGTTTCCCTAAAGAAAGTAAGTAGCAGCGAACTCCAAACTCTACCTATGCAGCTAAATGACATCATATAGCAGCCAAAGCAGATGGAATAATTGGGAAACTACTTCTGCTTCTCAGAAAGAAAGTGAATGGTCAGAATTGTGGAACGGCTTTCAGCGACCGGTGAAATACAACAAAAGTTTACAAGGCTTAACGACGTACATTTAATAGATTAGGCTAAACAACTAGCAGAAGATAAGCAGTAAAGACAAAGAGCTAAATGGAGAATGAGAAACTCTTCTGAATATTAATAGCTAAATTTTCTTGGCATAGTGATGTTCGCAATGGTATCGGCCATAGATGAGATAGATGTTACTATTATATGGAAACCACCCTAGACACTTTAAATAGCTCTTGTCTCAATGTAGACTACTTAGACTAAAGTTTTGACTTGAGTACTCAACCAATCACAAAGCGATTCGGGCGAATGGTTTAGTGGTATAATACTCCCTTAGCAAGTTTCCTCCTCTGGTTATTCGCATCTGGGAGTGGTCCAGGGTTCGATTCCCTGTTCGTCCAACTTCGGTGGTTAGATTCCACCTTTACCACACTTTGTTTTTTGCCATTTACCGCAGTTTCTGTTTACCCTTCATCGAGACAGGATAGGTTCATTTTGTCAAGTGCACGAGGCCTAGGAGAAAGTCTGAAGTTCGTATTTCCCTGGTCAATAGGCAAAGTCTATTTGAGATCCAGTTACGGTATATAGGTCTTGAGATGCAGTTGTGCCGGCGGGCGTTGAGAATTCGAGCCAGACATATTATTCAAGGTCTCTTTGACATAACTTCACTGCTCCTGAAGATTCACTACAGATTGTCACGAATCGAAACTGACAAGTGCACTAAATTTCTGAAATTTTCATTGTTCATTGATTGTATTTAATTCATAAAGTGATTTGTTGAGCCTTCGCTTTTGGATCACTCTCAACGCCTGTTTCAGAGTCCAGGTTAATAGCCGTCTATAGCCATGCGATTGTGAATAAACGCAGAACATAGACCTCTACACTGACCCTCGTCTATTCTCCGATGGCTCGACGTTCGTTGGCAGTGAATAACAAGAACCTGGAGGAAATTCTAGTATTCATAAGACAGAGACATGCTTGGTCTCACTTTGCCCACTCAACCGTCAGCAAGTCTTGTCAATTTAAGTTTCCATCGAACAAAGATATCAACCACACGTCGCTGACTATGGACTCTTCAAGCGACCCTCAAAAGCAACCGGCATACGATCCAGTCAAAGATGCTGCAGCCCAGAATTCAAAAGATGCAGAGCCCGAATCTACAACCGAAGTTGCCTCCCATCAGTGTCATGATTGTATAAAGTATACTACTAACAAGTGGAAATGCGATGAATGTTTGATAAAGTCAGGTGAACGTAATCGAAACAGATACAGGGAGCAACGAGAGGAAGGTATATGCGTCAAGTGTTATAAGGCAAAGGCCGAGGGGAATAAAGTGCGTTGCGCAGAGTGCAAGGCTAAGATGGATCAGGTGAAGAATGAATTGAAAGATAAAGGAATCTGTACGCGGTGCCGAAAGAACCCGTCGAGGGAGGGAAGCCTGTCTTGTACTGAATGCGCGAGAAAGCAGAGCGAAAACAACAAGAAACGACAACGAGGAAAGCAGACAGTAACGAAGGATACCCAAGACGAGGAAGAGGAAGAGGAAGCATAGATAGGTGCAAGACATGTACCGATCGCACAGTAGGTTCAGGCGGTGTATATAGATGTTTCCATCAACGTAGCATTTTTTTCAAGGAATCAAGACTACTCGTGTTTTTCGTAGTTGTGATTTGTTGAAGATGTGCTATTCCATCACCAAAGACTAGTCCTAGAATCAAGATTACTTTATTAAGTCCAACTGCACGCGTTTCCTTCTGAAGATGACCCAAACACATAGCCCAAGACCGCAGCTACTAAGCACCACGACAACACTCTTAGATCACTAGCCGAACTACCCATACCTAAGCATCCTTCCGAACCAACTCCCTGCCCAGATCCTCTCGGATGTAAACCTCATTGAACAGCCTCAAATAAACATTATGCTGAAACGGTTCAAACGCAGCAACAAGACTCTCATCTCGACCCTCAGTAAGATGCACAACGCGCCAAGTGTTGACCGGGCTTTCCTCAGTACCGACTACAGCGTGCTCAACATTAAACACTGGCTGCTTCTCCCCGCTCGTGAGTTCAGTGCCATCAGGAAGCGTCACTTCCGGAATGCCCAGAAAGATGGCTTTTCTATTGTCATGATCAAGGCAGACGCGCTCAATGATAGTTGCGTATTCGTCCAAGTTCTTCCAAAGTCGTTGGTCTGTGATTCGGATAAAGTACTCATAGGGGCCCTTCTTGCTGTGGTCGAAGGTCTTTAGGCTTCCTTGTCGCACTACATGACGGATGTACTTGTCCGGATAGTGAGCCTTTTTGACTTCCATGTCCCAAAGCTGAGTTTTGGTGTAGGTGAAGGGTTTGTCGACATTGTAGTATCTTTCGATGGTTGCGTTGACATCCGAGTCTGGAGTGGTGATGGCGGTGTTCTTGGGGTCCGCAAATGCGGCTTCAAAAGTTTCGGAATAGCTCATTTTCGCTGTAGGATAGATGATTGAATACAATTGAATTGCAGTTGTTGAGTTCGAAGTGCATTTGAGCGCCTATAATCTAACTATCAATGACTTTATACGTGGTTGTTCTGGAGAAGAGAAGTGTCAATTAATAATGTGGCATCCAATCAGAGCATAGGATTCTAACAAGTCCGAGGAACCTCATCCGTGAACAAGGCGTCACGCGGGTTGATTATGCCGAACAGCAAGTTAGCTTCTCACGCAATGCATGGCCAACATGCATCTCGGAGGCACAAGCTGACGGATGGCTATGATATGTAAGCAACCAACAAGCGCCAATTTCGTCAGATGCTATTATAATCAAGAATAAGATGGTCTCTTGCTGCCATGTTACCGATGATCATTACTTTTATTGGAGTCACGATACTTGAGCTAGATCTATCACGGCATTGCCCTGAACTCCAGAGCAAGTCGGATCTGCTCTGATAAATCCATACGAATATTCCCAGCCTATTTCTTGGCCTTAATTTGCCTCTTCTGCTTCCTCTGCGGCTTTCCGCTTTGCCATGCGCTGAGCAACCTCCCGGTTAGTTTTTTCTGCACACTCTTGACAAAAACCTTTACCCGGTACCGCATCACTTTTCTTACACCTGGTACATTTACCTTCGGCTTTCAACTGATCGTATCGAGCCATCCTCTGTTCTCGCTGCTGCAAGTTTTTGTTGGTTTGCAGGTCAGCACATGCTTGGCAAAGAACTTTGCCCTCCACGGCATCTTGCTTTCCACACCTGACGCATGTCTTTCCAGTCTTTCTTTCGGCGTACCGAGCTAGGTCAGCGTTTGCCTTTCCCTCTGCACCTCTCTCTTTGCATGCTTGGCAGATTGTGATGGGGTAGATGGCGGTGAAATACCCGCACTGAGTGCATTTCCGTACAGCAACGTATGAGGTTTGAGAATCGATAGCGCTGCTGCTGGCCGCTGCACCCGAATCTTGGCTGTTGGATGAAGTATTCATGGGGTGCGAGGGATTCATATCGTTAAGGGTGGCGTCTCGGATCTTTTTAGACTTCTAAATGGCGACTGACAATATGAGAGTCGGTTTGAATTAAATGAAATAATTTGAGGACTTGGGCGAACTCATAACCTGTTTTATACCTGTTCCTACTTCGCTCGTGCCTGGTCATCTGAGCCATCTAGCATGGCTCCGTATTTTTATCCGTTTTCGTGGCTGTGATGTCTAAACTGAATGTCTAACACTGGATAACTGAGAATCAATGTATTTCGTGGGCCGAATTCTGAGGACTGTTAATTGTTGGCTAACCAGCGACCGATTTCGCTATCAACCCACGATAGGACATGGCAGCGTATTACACTGAAGTTTCAATGAGCGAAGACGATAGTGAAACAATGAGTAACAACTATAAATTGAGAGAAGAACTCAGCACATCCGCTTACGACGTGGGTCATTGTCGTTTGTTGCTGTTAATAGCTATCACTGATCCATACCAGACGAGAAAGTGAAGAAACGACGTTTCAATCTCCAGTTTAAATATCTGTGTTTGGCTCTAGAAGGGCGTAATGTAGTTTGTAAAAGGAACCAACCAGTTGCCTTTAATTTTGCGCTATAGCATTAGATCGCAAGTGAGATTGGCATTATGTGTCGTATAAATCAAGTTAGACCTGGATGAGGCCTCTGTAACGCTTCTGCAAAATATGCTAGCATGTCTGTCCTGATTCCAAACCCTGCTGTTGCCGAATCACTCTACAGACACTAAGCTCATTGAAGCGGCAGTGCTTACGTTCTTACATAAGCTTCTTCAGAACCTCAGAGGTTTAAGTGCTTCGCCTCAAGAGAATCCGTTATTTCAAGCCCTTTCCCCGCCTGTTCCTGATATTCTCTACCTTCAAAATTCACTCAAGCGCTCCAAAATCATTGGAAAAGGCCTAAGTCACAACCGTTCAACTTCAAACTTCGTCACGACCCATCTATACTCACCCAACCATGGCTGCAGTACGAGCTGCTATGAAGCCCGCTCTTGTCATCATACCCGGCAACTTCAGTTTGCCTCGTTTTTGGAGTACGATTCAGCAGTCAGTGCAGGCCAAGGGATATCCCGTAGACGTCGTGGGCCTCCAGTCATCGCGCGAACAAACCGTCGATCCTGCACCGGGCTTGGCTGAGGACGTGAAAGAAGCTTCATCTGTGTTGGACAAACATATCAAACAAGAGAAAGACGTGGTGCTGCTCATGCATTCGTACGGTGGAATGGTGGGAACTGAAGCTACTCGTGGTCTGAGTCGCTTAGAGCGTGAGAAAGCCGGTCTCAAAGGCGGCATAGTGCGTCTGGTGTTCTTGGCGGCGATATTTGCACCTCCGGGCAAAAGCACACGGGGACTATACGAAGCGAACCCGGGTCGATATCCCCGTAGGGAGGTATGTTAAGCCAATTGCAAGAGGTAGATGAGAGCTAACTCCATGTTAACCATAGGGCGACTGGCTTGTCTGCGATGAAGACACTGCTATGTGTTTCTACAGTGATCTGACCAAAGAGCAAGGACTGCCACTAGCCCAGCCCGTCACCAAGCTATCTCAAGCTATTAGAGTTTTCGGCGACGAACAAACGTACGATGGCTTCCACAAACTTATTCCCTCAAGCTATATCGTCACTCGCAAGGACATCCTCGTGCCCGAGCCAGCTCAGCGCAAGTTCATCACAAGTCTTGAAGAGAATGGCGGTCGATCTGTGCCTGTTTTTGAGCTCGATACAGCTCATTCTCCTCATCAGACAGATCCTCCTCTGTTGATGGATACTTTGGAGAAGATTCTTGAGCAGGAGCATAAGACGGAATAAAGGTCGATGGAGTTGAGCGTTCTAGGCCAGTTATGAATTGGAGTCTAAACTCTAAAATGCTTTGATAGTCGATTTCAAGAATCGAAAGTTCTACATCCCGGGTCAACAGAGTGTCTGAGATGGCGTGAGTACTTGACATGAATTACAATAAAATTACAAAGTAGAAATGAGACGGTTTCGAAGCATGAGCTAATAGCATTTGAGACGTTGGCGGGTTATTCAACTCACATGCTACACCACACATGCGAGATGCTCTCCAGCTGAGTCAACTTTGAGCTGCAGGACTCATATCATGCCCAGACTCTTTGACTTTTAGAAACCGAGTTACCCGAAGCGGCTCGAAGATCTCTTTGTATTGCTTGCCACATTCTTTAATTGACCTACCAACTCCTTGGAAGTCCTGCGTAACCCTTGGCGAAAGGGTAGATCATGTCTCAGCGCCACTCCCTTGCGTCTCTCCTGTAGATCACCAACCTTGACAACAGCTTCAACTCGGAGTTTCGGCCTCTCAGTCTAGGAGTTCAGTCTTCGGGAAAAGATTTGCATGAGAGTTCTTAACGTTATTGTTGCATTGACTTGTTGCGTTGAGAGTTTCTGGCGCCGTATTGTTAGGGCAGGAGACTTGGAAAGGGTCTTTGTAAATCCTCGCCGAAGGGATGATTCGGAGGACCTGTTAATTCATGCGCTCAGCGAATCCCTTCAATATCTCACAATAGGATTCTCTCGGAGTTCTCCAATTGTTTGCCCTTTTCCATTAAAGCTGAGGCTAGCGAGGGTGGTCGAAATCTCGAGATATTGACCCATCTTTAAGTGAGACATTGAGGTCGGTAAACCCCCTCCATTCCTCCCATCCTACCTTGCCTCCTTCAAACACGCTGTCATCTAAATCGATACAGAAAAATTCCAGTGCAGAAAATATTTCCCCTCTTTTAGTGCGTTTCAGCACTACCAGTCTGAAGGTTTCCAACCACATCAAAGAACGAGTTGGGAGGGATGCGCTGGAAATACCACTCTCCCTGCGTTACTAGTCACTTCCAGCCACATTCAGGAAGTCTAAAATTGGTACCATGGTATGCGCGGTTCCTGGGGAGGCCTTTTAATGGTTATCGCATTGTTCGGGACCGCTAATCTGGGTGGACACCCAGCCACAGGTTGTGTCTCGCCATGGGAACAATACAGGAACCTATACGAGTCTCAATAGCTGAGAATAATTGAAGATGGCGTTCCAGAAGGGATCTGGACGGATATTCTGCCTATATCTACCAGGCCATCTCTCTTAATTGAGTTCAAACCATCATCACTACACAAACTTCATCCAACACAACAACAGAGACTCTTTTCTCTATCTCAATACGATCAAAAGTCTTCTCTTTCACAGCTTCAACTTCGACAATGAGAACATCACTGGCTTTCCTGGCCCTCGCAGCCTCGGCCTTCGCCGCCCCTCAACCAGCTGGAGACGACGTCAAGCCCAAAGACGGCCCACCCAAGGGATGCAGAATATCATACGGCAGCAAATTCGAAGTTACAATCTTCAAACCCGGCAACTCGAAGCGCGATTTCAGCGAGGTAAGAAAACTCTTCATTGACAAACTTGCCAACTTACTAATCCCATCAAGCGATCGTGCAACGGCGAAGGCGTTCTCGTTTTGACTCTCAATGATGGTGTTCTCACAGACGCTCAAGATCGAACCGGTTACATCTCCGAAAGCTACCAGTTCCAATTCGACAAGCCCGCCCAGGCTGGTGCAATCTACACATCCGGTTTCTCAGTCTGCTCAAACGGAACACTAGCCTTCGGTCCCTCCGCCATCTTCTGGCAATGCAAGTCTGGCGACTTTTACAACCTCTACGACCGTAACTGGGCTGAACAGTGCGAGCCTGTCGAGTTTGGCGTCATGCCCTGTGGTGGAAAGTCCAAGACTGCTCCCAAGAAAAGAATCGTGGGAAACAAGGTTGTTGCTACGACTGTTGTGACCGTTGTCTCTGATGGAACGACAAAGGAGGTTCCCACAACTATTGCTGTCCCCATGTGTCAGATTGGCGATGGTCAAGTTCAGGTCCGCACTACACCTTGTGACGACATGGAGCTTCCTATCATAACTGCTCCTCCTGTCAGCCAAGTGTCAGATGGCAAGCTTCAGATTCCCACAACTGCCCCTCCTGCTCCTCCCGCTGTTCAACCCCAGGACAACCCTGCTGCGCCAGACACACCTGCAGGCGATGAGGGCTCTGGTGACGCAGGATCGGGCAACGGCGATGATTCTGGCAGTGGTGATGACTCTGGAGATGACTCCGCACCTGGTGAAACTGGATCTGATGCCAATCCTACTGGTGGCGATGACTCTCAGCCCGGTGCCACACCCGCCGGGAACGACGCACCTGAGAACACCGGCAGGGCTTCCGAGGGTGATGAGCCAGCAAGTGGAGACGAGGGCACTGGTGCTGGACGCGCTGGCAACTCAGACTCTACCCAGACTGGTGATGACGATGAGGTGTTGGCCACCGACTCTGGCTCCCCCTCAGAGTCTGCAGATGCCGAAGAGACCGGCAGTTCCCGAAGTGGAGGTACTCGAGCTGTCAAGCCATTCAGGCCTCAGAGCACTGATAGCGATGATGCGGCGGAGACAGACAGCGGTTCAGATTCAGCTTCAGACGATGACTCATCTTCTGATTCTGCTCAGTCTGATGCCTTCAGGATCGCTGCCAGCATGGGCATGCTGCTTGTTTCTGGTGTTTTTGGAAGTCTGTTGGTTCTGTAAACGATGACGAAAAATATTGTGGAGGGTTGAGGTCACGATTTGATTTATTTGTTAGCATGGGTGTGGTGTTATGATTTATATTTCTTATTGGAGGCTGATCTGGTATTAGTATAATGAATTCAGATGTTTCTTGCATGCGGCATTGCGGACTCTTGAAAGAAGTGAGATCTTGTAGTTTATGGTACAATTATATGTCCAACTCATGCCATAAAATTACCATCTCATATCCACCTAAACCTAATGTTTATCATACTGGATATCAATGAATGTCAAGTCTAGGGCGTGAATGACTATTTTGATTCCTCATGCTTACCCCACCAACAAGTGGGTCTCGTTGACTACTGTAATGTCATCCGTCTAATACGAGTTAGCTTGGCTACCTAGGCTCAAGAAAAATATTATGCTTTGAGGAGATCGTTATTTAAACCTCGTCCATTCAAACCCCTTCAATTCCATCCATCAACCATCCAGAGGACGCCTAGAATCATCCAGAGGACGTCCGATATACCAGATGCTCGATCAAATTCTTGCCAGTCTTGATGGCCGCATCAATGGTCTGACGCTGGCATGTGCCGCCCTCACAGTCGCCTTCCTATGCGGCGCTGAAATCATTGTACCCCTGTGGCTTCAATATGTCCTTTTACCACCCAAGGAACTTCGCCAACTTCAACAAGAGGGTGTGTTGGACAGTAACATGGAAGATCAAACCGACTCCAAGTACGACGTACCAGAGGGAATGACTTGCGACGGCCCAATACGTGTCAAGGCCCTCTTCATTCACCCTATCAAGTCATGCGCGCCCATCGAGTTGAATCGTGCCTTGCTTCAAAAGACTGGTTTTGCTTGGGATCGATGTTTTGCGCTGGCGACAGAAGTCACCAGACCAGAATCAGAAGGGGGCCCAATATGGCGCTTCATCAGTCAGCGAACCAAACCGCTCATGTCCCAGATCAAGACGGAGATATGGCTTCGTCACGACGGTACGACTGATGAGAGAGATCCATTAGTGCTATCCTCAGGATGTCTCGTCTTCAAGTTTCCTGACCCGGACCCTCTGACCTGGCTGGATCAACTTAAACTGGCACTCTTTTCCCACCCGAAAGAGGTCTCTGCAATTGTACCGCTGCAACCTACAGAAGACCAGCAGGAGCAGCACAAAATGGATATGAAGCCTTTTGCCATCCATTCTCGAGAAGCCAAGGGTCTGGATATGGGAAAGGTACCGTCAGTAGCCGCCGTGCTGCCGAAGCTCAAGCGTTTCCTCAATATCCCCGAGAACCAAAACATCACTCTTCTGCGTTGTACGCCAAATACTCTGGTACTCACAGAGACGAATCTTGCGCCGCTGGAACATATTGGCGAGCCGGCTGTTCACGGTTACACAGATCAGCAGCCCATAAATGTGAACAGTTTGGCGTCCGTCCACGAAGTATCTGCATTACTACCCAAGGAAAACCAGCCCCTCAACGCACTTCGCTTCCGTGCAAATATTTGGATAACTGGTGCTCCCGCGTTTGACGAGGAAAGCTGGAAACGCTACCGTGTCGTGCCAAGGAGACCAGATGAAGCTGAGAGTGTGTCGCCGACGGTATCCGTTGTCTGCCGAACATCCCGATGTACATTGCCGAATGTGGATCCTCTAACAGGCAAGTTTGATACGGATATCCCGGGCCCAGATAAGAAGAGAGGAAGAGCTCAGCCAAGTACGACAATGGTCAAGCACCGCACGGTCGAGGATGGAAACCCTAAGGCTCTTGGATACATCGGTATGCATTGTGTGCCGGAGGATAGAGGTTTCCGGGAGGCTCGGGGCAAGGGTGAGGGGCTGTATGTTTATGTTGGTGATGAAATTGAGGTTTTGGAGCGAGGGACGCATCTTTATGGTTCGACGGGCAATGATTACTAGTATAGACTCATACAAGGGGCTGAAAACTATAATTAGATAGTTACATCTTATAATCTGTCCTTATTTAAAAAATCTATTATTGCTTTTGAAGTCTTTCAAATATACTGACACCCATTGCATACCCATCGGGGTTGCGAATGCGTCCTAGTAACAGTTCCTAACCCTCGTCAAGATCTTGAGAGTTGGCGTCCCGAGACCTTATACCAGATGAAGAGAGGAACCGAAGGAATATCTCTGGAGCAAGTAAAACAAACGCTACTGTCCGGGGCGACTTCCACCAATCAAGATGATAACTGCACTGCAAGCTTTGTAGCCATAAGTCATGTCCGAAGCCTGGGACTTGGCAACGACTCGGAGAATTCTTTGCCTTTTTGTCAGCTATCCTTGATTCAATCTCTGGCGAATCAGATCGTCTGTCCTGTAAAAGGGCAAGAAACTACACCGTTCTGGATTGACTCTCTTTGTCTTCCCATTGATAAGCCATCGCGACAAGCTGTTTTGCCTCATTTGAGAAAGATTTTCCAACAAGCTGCAGCAGTTCTGGTCCTGGATCCAACAATGTCTGAGCATGTCTTCAGGACGTATGAGGAAGCTGTTATCCGAATCCGCTACTCAAGCTGGAAAAGTCGCCTGTGGACCTTGGAAGTAGGTTTCTACGCACAGAGACTCGTATTCCGCTTTCACGACACACTTATCACTCTCGGAGAGCTTCTAGCTGGATGGAAACAGTCGTCAACCTTTCCAATGTTGCTAAAGTCCCACGCAAACCTTAAGGTGCTAGACGGCATCAAATATTCTGTCCTATCTAAGATACTGGGCGCCTTCCCAGATGATATCCGTACCGTAAGCAGTATAGAACTACACATGGACAAGAAACACTTCTACACAATTCTTAGAGCTGGATATCTCCGAGCCGAGCGATTTGCCCTGTTGACTGAAGAAGATGAAGTTCAGTGCATAGCAGCTGCTTGGCCCAAGCTAATCCAGGTCTATAGCGAAGCTGGTATGTACGCAAAGGATTCTGGAACGAGGATAAAGAGATTGCGATTCATTTCCAGTTAGAGAAAAGCTTTATCCTGCTTTTTTTTCTCTAGGAGAGGTCAAATTAGCAAAAGCTTTAAGGACATGATACGACCGCTTTATTGTCAGGTAATAGATGTAATAAATTAGGATTTCAGCTGGGGATCTGCGTTCTTCAAACTTCTTATTCTTCCAATTTGGGCCAGTCTTTTAAAAAGCCCTCTTGGGAGACTACTGCAGTATCTGAAAGAGGACAGTCGGGAAGTCGCCCGTGAGAGGACATGCCGGAGACTGTCGATGATTTTAGAGAATATGAGCATGGATGGTTGATGCAAAAGGGCAGGAGACGAAAGCAGAAGTAGTCGAATTCAACGAGCACCACAGGAATATCAAATCCATTGCGATGAAAATAAAGTCATTATGCTTGCCCCAAGCTCTTTTCTACTCTCTAACATCCAGCTCAAGATTATTGTATTGTAGCCTGATGCTGCTATCAAGATGCCTCTTTGCTTCACTATGTAATATGCGAGGACGACTTGATAGGCTATGTTAGTTTCTATGATTGGATAGAAGTAGGGAAGTGGAGATTGTATGCATATTGGCGCTCAGTAATAAAGCTAACTTGAGTCTTTTATGGGCTGCCGCACCCTCTTCCCCCACCC
>JABEXW010000141.1:0-28981 GCA_013266185.1 Fusarium sarcochroum | reverse complement strand
AAAAAACATGCAACAGCGGGGATTCGCTGGTCGTCACCGACCCAACTACTAATCCGCCGGTTAGTGGCTTGACTATGGGAGAGCGGACGGGATCCCGTATTTTCCACTACCTTTGGTCGCATGTGGAAGGTTTAGTGCTGAAGGAAACTATATAGACTCTAAGCTAGCGTGGCGTATAGATGTGTTGCTGCTTCAACTACTCAGGTCACTTTACTACTGAGATACCTGTAGCTAACCCTCAGGCGAAGAATCATTATTTGTACACTAGCCCTAATCATCTTTGCTACTCTCTCCATTACCCCAGCCTGGAATTAGATCATTATCTGCCTCTCCCTCGTCGTCGCTAGCATCCCGGTTCTTCCGTACTCTCCTAGCTGCTCTGCGCCCGACTATCGGGAGCTTCTCGACGCCTAGATCCTTTGCAGACTGTGGTAGCAGTTTCGGGTCTAGCAGTCCTGCCTGGACCAATACACTAGCCTGGTCCCAGTAGACATGCTCTTGGTAAAGTCTGCCACCTTTGACTGCCACGATAGAAACCATGAGGATCTCGATACGCTTGTTCGTGGCCGGAACTCCGGGAAGTATCCATTGTACTTGCTCAGTGTGCTTGAACTGCACATGCATCTCGTCCACGACACGATCCACTCCGATTGTACGTGACAACAGGGTGATCTTAAGTGAAGGCGGCGTGGTGAAAGATTCGGAGTAGAAGCGTTTCAACTCAGCGGCACCAGTCCCGCCCGTAAGAGTTGGCATGTAAGTCACATGTGGAATCTTGTGGGTTGTGTATGTTGATAAGGCTTGACCAAGGTTCTTAGAAAAGAATTTGCCTATTAAGACTTGTCAGTATTGGCTCGATGAAAGAGGAGGAGAGGATATTCGGGACTTACTCTGCAAGTTGTGTTCCAGGACAACTTCAAGATCGGGGTTAATGCCAAAAACCTTCCTTGCCGCGGCCAAGCTACGACTCCAAGCCAGCTCAGCCGATACGCCGTCATACTCGTCCAGGTCGTGCTCAGCAAAGCCTGGCTCGGCTTGGTATGTGTAGCTGGGGTACGCGCTGTCAAGCTTGCCGCCAGTACCCACGCCACTGCCAATCTTGGTGCGTCTCACACGTTTCTTGCCCTGAATGCCGACCATCTGAGACTGCTTGACAACACCGACTTCCTCCCCGGCAGCTAGATGCACAAGAGCGCTGATACTGTTGGGGAACCGACCATTCATATCTGGGATCCGAGTAGGATAGTAGGCGATGAGAAGGCCAAGCTTAAACTCTGGGTTGTTGTCTAGGACGTGGAAGTGTTCTAGGCACATAGCTGCTGCATCGTCGTATGCTGGTCCTTATTAGCACACTCTTTTAATATACCTTCCCTTCATATCTCTCACCAACTATTCCAAACTTTTCGCATGGTCCTGTGTTTTCCCTGCTCAAAGACTTTATCTTCTTCAGGTATCCATCTCCGCAGCTATCCATGGAGATATATTCGACATCGAACCCCTCATCCCGCCACTCGGCCAAAGTTATTTGGTCAAAATCGTCGCTCTCTCCCGTCACGTATAGTTTTGGGGGAGTACGTGGAAAGTCGCCCGACAGGAAATTCTGGTCTCTGTGGTTAGACCTATTGTCTGAGAGGATCTGAACATTGCGACCTTCAGCCTCTGGGACAGCAGATTTGATGAGATTCGGTATGTTGATATTCATTTTGATGTGCTTTATTAGTAGGAGTTACTGAACAAGTTACAGAGCTTGGTTGGAAGACGTTGACGGGTTGATATATCCTCATCCACTTCCAACTTCCAAGTTTCAGGCCAACAGTCCAATCCGGCTTTAACGTGATAATGATGTCAGACTAAAAATTATGCATGCTGACTCATGATATAACGAGATCTGATTCGACAGTTCTATTGAAACCCACTGACTCCGAAGCTACTTACCCTGTAGACTTGCGTCAGCGGATGTTTCCAACCTGTAAATATTGTAAATCTAAATATTAAGCACAGTAACTTACGACATAGCAAGTTTTGAGACTACTTTCCTAGCTCTATAACTCTATATTCTGCTATTATACTCACTCTAGAATTGAAAACCAGATCAGATGGCAACCAGTCTGGCAGCAGCAAACAAGTGGCTCGGAACTGACAGTGCTACCGGTTTAAGCACAGATTCGATGCAGATATCATTTGTCGATCGCAGATTTGAGACGAAAGAAAAATCTGGGTAGTCTGGGGAATAACGTTTTCATTGGCGAGGCAACAACAATCCAATAACCAATTCTAATCTCAAAGACTTCCTTCAAACATCTTAGGATAGCTTACATCAGTTGATAGTTGGGTGCCTATAATCTAGTGTTTTAGCCATCATGATTCCAGTCAGAGCTTCCAGCTGGTTGATTTGTCTCGACAGTGAGGGCGGGCCGCGAAACACATTTCGTAAGAGAATATTACTGAGAGGCCTTGAATCTCGTATTGAGAGAAAGTTGCATAAGCATTATACCCCTTAACTCGTGTTGTGTGTTTAGTCTGATAACAGCTGAATGACTGATTGTTTGCCTTTAATACCACAGTGGCTAGTCGTCGCCTGATACGAATGAGTTTTGGGATGACTTTTTTAATCTGACAGCATAAGCAAGGATATAGGCTAAATACGTGATATCGGCGTGTTGTTGCGATGATCCGGCACTGGTGCTACATCAAGTCCTGGAATGGCATGCCTCATTCTGATGGTTCGGGCAGTGAGAATCTCACCTGAGATTACAGATCTCGAATAACGCTATAGTCTGATTTGTCATAGGATATAAGTTAATCGAGTAAGCAGATGATTAGAAAGCAATTAATTGCATTGCAATTTTCGGAACGAACCCACAGTATCATCGATGCATGCATCATTAGATAAATCAGTCCAATTAACACAATCAATCAAATCATCTCTATCAGATGTCCATTTTCAATCAGTAGCTATCGCAACCTGATCATTAACATACGGTATGACTCAGGGTGCGTGCGAGTGCGACGCCCAGCAAATAGCCTAATCCTCAACCATGTCCGTATTACATGGTGTGCTACTGAACAGAAAACATCGATCAATTATTTTTCAAACTACTTAAGATGCCCCACAACCTGACAGACTTGAAATTTCTCGTGAATATCATCAACCACTTGTAGAAACCACAACCATGGTTGACTCCACAGCGATATCAAAAGAAGACCCAAGGTCAGTAGAAGTAGAATTTAACATACAGAACCTGATTTGACAATGCCTTGATAGAAGCAATGAAGCGCCACAAATAGCACAGGATGCTGGTGCAGATACCTTACCAACCGAAAAACAGACCGCGCCAGACGATCTAGAGACTGGTGTTCGTCGAGACAATCTGAATAATGGAGAGATAGAACAGGAAGAGGAAGATACATACTTACATGGCCTTCCGCTAGTGTTCATGACCTTGTCCTTGATGGTTGGTATCTTCATGATTGCTCTGGATAACAGCATTATTTGTGAGTAAAGCCAGACCGACTATTTGACTCGTGCTAACCTCTCGAAGCCACTGCTATCCCCAAGATTACCAGCAAGTTCGACAGTCTTGGAGATGTGGGTAAGTAAATATCCCGAATTTGTTGACTATTTTCTAATCTCTCTCTTAACCTAGCTTGGTACGGATCTGCCTATCTCCTCACACAGATGTCCTTTATGCCGGTATTTGGCAAAGTCTACACCTTCTTCAACCTTAAATGGGTTTTTCTTGCATCCACTGTACTCTTTGAAGCAGGTTCTGTTCTTTGTGCTGCAGCACCTAACTCACCAGCTTTTATCATCGGAAGAGCCGTGGCCGGGTTTGGAGCGGCAGGGCTTTCCTGCGGTGCCATGATTATAACGTCCAAGATTGTCGAGATGCGGAAGCGCCCTCTACTACTAGCGATCATTACTAGTATGTATGGTATCTCTTCAGTGATGGGCCCATCACTAGGTGGTGTTTTTACTCACTCGAAGCAATTGACCTGGAGATTCTGTTTTTGGATAAATCTACGTGAGTAGCACTGCATCATAGGTTTTGAAATATTTGCTGACGAGCGGACTAGCACTGGGTGCTATGATGGCTCTCATTATATCCTTCTATTACCCAACCTCGCTTGGTGTACCACCAAATGGCGATAAAACGCTCAAGGAAAAGCTGAAGAGTCTTGGACTAAAGAGCGCAGTTGTCCTTGCAGGGACCCTCGTGTGCCTGTTTCTGGCTCTTCAATGGGGTGGTTCTGTCTACCCATGGTCCGACTCGCGCGTCTGGGGCTGTCTTCTCGGCTTTGGCCTACTTCTGATTCTATTCGTTGTCATACAAATACGACAAAAGGAAGAGTAAGTGTTTCCAGTCTTTGTTCTTGGCTACCACTGACAGCTTCATAGCGCTTTAATCCGTCCTAGCGTCATTTCCCGACGATCTGTTCTTCTTGGATGCATATTCTCTGCTCTCTATCAGGGTGGGATGACCACACAATCCTACCATCTGCCTTTCTACTTCCAGGCAGTCAAAGGCACGGATCCTCAAACGTCCGGAGTTGACATTCTCCCACATGGAGTTACAGTCACCGTTGCCACCCTTATCATTGGCTCCGTCATCACCTGGTTGGGATACTACGTCCCATTTATGTGGGCTGGCTCGGCCATATTCACAACTGGCGCAGCTCTGCTCCACACAATTTCTCAGAGTACGCCGATGAGCAAATGGTTTGGCTACGAGGTTGTTGCTGGAGCTGGCTTTGGAATAGCTATCCAGATCCCAGTCTTCGCCGTCCAAGTTGTACTAGGTGCTGCGGATATTCCACTAGGAACAGTGTTGATCATCTTGTCCCAAGCTTCGGGAGGATCTGTAGGGCTTTCCATCTCTCAAAATGTGTTTCAAAACTCCCTCCATAAGAAGCTGAAGTCAATTCCTGGCATTGACGTTCCGGCTGTCATTGCTGCTGGTGGCACAGACTTGGAAACCATTGTCTCGGATGAGTCTCTGGCCACTGTCAGGGATGCATTCAGGTATGGTATTTCGAACGCATTCCTTGTGTCGACAGCACTTGGCGGTGCTGCCTTCTTGGCGAGTATTGGGATGGAAAGAAAGAAAATTCTGTCTAAGAAGAAGGGAGGGCAGTAGGCCTCTATGTCCGACCGTCTTAGGACTAGTCTAAACATGGAATAAGAATCATGATTACGGAAGGGGAGGTATATCTCAGGTTTTGCATACAAACCAGATTATGCTAGAGATAATTTCCTTGACTTTGCCACATTTTAGCCATATATGTCGTTCGGATTAAGACTCGATTAGACTGCTTTTTGTTTCTTTTGAACCCCTTAAGCAAAGGCAGCCTGGACGATCATCATCTCCGCATATTGGCCCCTGGTGATTCTGTCGGATGATGTGCCATTTTCGTTAATTCAACTCCGAAAAAGAATGATCGTTCCCACTTGATTGGGCAATCAACCAAACAAAATCAAGGTTCAGCCCAGAGTCGTATGCGCTGATCACGGCCCGATCACACATGACCCTATAGATCACGGAGCTACTTTACGAATTGGATACTAGATTCGCTCGGCAAAAGTTTAATTCAAGCAATTATCATAGACGAGTTGATCTCATATAAACACTCATTTCCTCTCTTCTCATGCGACTTGATCCTCTTTCTTTCAGGCCCAACCGCTGCGAAAATGGTTACCACCAGGATGCTCTGGGCTTCGGTCCATCTTGTGGCTGTAGGCTCAGCTGCCACAAACGAGGTCCGAGCAAATGTAGCAGACGGATATCATGCTGCGCCGTACTACCCGGCACCTTACGGAGGATGGATCAAAGATTGGGCAGAGAGCTACGCCAAAGCCAAGAAACTCGTCGACTCGATGACTTTGGCTGAAAAGACCAACATTACTGCTGGGACTGGTATTTATATGGGTATGAGATATCCACAGAAGACTATGCATCTTAGCTAACGAGACATAGGGTACGAGCTCATATTGGTCGCTTGAATGCTTTATACTGACATAAAAGTCCTTGCAATGGCAATACCGGATCGGCTGATCGTATTGGATTCCCTCAGCTATGCCTCAACGACGCCGCCAATGGAGTTCGACAAGCCGACAACGTCACAGTGTTCCCTGATGGTATCACTGCCGGCGCAACTTTCGATAAGAAACTGATGTACGAGCGTGGTGTGGCCATTGGAAAGGAAGCGCGTGGAAAAGGCGTCAACATTTGGCTTGGTCCCTCGGTTGGTCCTATAGGTCGAAAGCCAAAGGGTGGCCGTAATTGGGAGGGTTTCGGGACTGACCCGGCGCTGCAAGCTATTGGGGCGCGAGAGACTATCAAAGGAGTTCAAGAGCAGGGAGTCGTTTCTACTATCAAGCATCTTATAGGAAACGAGCAAGAGATGTACCGACGACAAACCACTGACGTTGTATCTCCCGCGTACTCGGCAAATATCGGTAACTCTATTCACCTCATGCATTGGTTTTCGCATCAACTAAAATCATACCAGACGATCGAACACTGCACGAGCTCTATCTCTGGCCATTTGCCGAGGCTGTTCGAGCGGGTGTTGGTGCGGCGATGACGGCTTACAATCGAGTTGGTTGACACTGCGCCTGTAATAGCAATAACAGCTAACAAAGATAACCTCCCAGGTTAACGGTACCATGTCCAGCGAGCATTCGTATCTCATAAATGGACTCTTGAAAGAGGAGCTTGGCTTCCAGGGTTTTGTTATGACTGACTGGCTTTCACAAATCACTGGCGTCGCATCAGCCATTGCGGGAATGGATATGAGTATGCCTGGTGATCCAGTCATCCCTCTTCTTGGTAGATCGCTATGGATGTACGAACTGACCCGAGCAACACTTAATGGATCGGTTCCGATGGAAAGGCTGAACGATATGACGACTCGCATTGTGGCAACCTGGTATCAGTTTGGACAAGACAATGACTTTCCCAGTGTCAACTTTGACACCAACACCAACGACGCCGTGGGCCCTCTATATCCAGGTGCATGGCCAAACTCCCCCAAGGGAGTGGTCAACAAATTCGTTCCAGTACAAGACGATCACGATAAAATCGCCCGACAAATCGCTCAAGACGCAATCACGTTACTCAAGAACGAAGACAGGCTATTGCCGCTTACCAAAAACAGTCCACTCAAAGTGTTTGGTACAGGCGCCCAAACCAACCCCGATGGTGCAAACGCCTGTGCCGATCGAAGCTGCAACAAAGGGACATTGGGACAAGGTTGGGGGTCGGGTACTGTCGACTATATGTACCTCGACGATCCCGTCGGCGCGATCAAAAACGAAGCCGACAATGTCACGTTCTACAACACAGACAAGTTCCCCTCAGTTCCGAATCCAACCGATGACGACGTCGCAATTGTTTTCGTCACTTCTGATTCAGGCGAAAACCAATACACCGTCGAAGGTAACAATGGCGATCGGGATGCTTCGAAACTGAACCTATGGCACAATGGGGACGCACTTGTTAAGGCTGCGGCAGGCAAGTACAAGAATGTCGTTGTGGTCGTACACACTGTTGGCCCTGTTTTGATGGAACAATGGGTCGATCTCCCCTCAGTCAAGTCTGTCTTGATTGCTCACTTGCCAGGTCAGGAAGCTGGAAAGTCTCTTACAAATATACTGTTTGGCCACGTATCGCCCAGCGGACACTTACCGTACAGCATCACGCGGGCCGAAGATGATATGCCCGAGAGTGTCACCAAGCTCATTGACTCGGGTTTCGTCGACCCGCCTCAGGACACCTACTCAGAAGGGCTATATATCGACTATCGCTGGCTCAATAAGGAAAAGATTCGACCTCGCTATGCCTTTGGCCACGGACTCAGTTACACGAATTTCTCATACACCAACGCTACTATCGAAAAGGGCACTCAATTGAGCAAGTATCCTCCCGAGCGACCAGCCAAGGGAAAGGTCTTGAAATATTCTCAGGATATTCCAGATTATAAAGAGGCGATTAAACCGACCGGTTTCAAGACAGTCTGGCGTTATCTCTACTCTTGGCTTTCTGAATCCGATGCGAAGGCTGCCGCTGCCAAAGCCAAGACATCGAAGTACCCTTACCCAGAAGGTTACTCCACCACACAAAAGGCAAATGCTCCTCGCGCAGGGGGTGCTCAAGGTGGCAACCCCGCGCTCTGGGATGAAGCTTACCAGGTCTCCGTTCTTGTCACGAATACGGGCGTCAAATTTCCCGGCAAAGCTTCAGTTCAAGCATATATCCAGTTTCCGGAGAACACCGGGTACGATGTGCCCGTAATTCAGCTGCGCGATTTCGAAAAAACGATTGAGCTGAAGCCTGGCGAGAGTGAGACGGTACAGATCACCTTGACAAGGAAGGATTTGAGCGTTTGGGATGTAAAGGCGCAAGATTGGCTCATACCGGAGCCAGACGGAGAATACCGAGTTTGGCTGGGATCCGCAAGTGATGCCCTGGATGTTGTTTGTTATACGGACGATTTGAGTTGCGAAGATGGTGCTGATCGACCCGTATCCTTCGATTTGTAGGGTTGCAGGACATGCATTTAATCTCAGAAAAATACTTTTATGACCTTTCATTTAGACCAAACCATGCATATTAAATGAGCGACTTGAAAAATGCCAGGATATCAATATTGACTTCAATTATCGGAGCCATAGGGTATGCACAAATGATCTGATGATGGGCGCATCCGTAGCACGCTACCTCAGGCCTGAAGAAGAAAAAAGAAAAATCGACAGGGATATGCCAAGGTCCGTATCCTGTTTCGTGCTTATTCACCCCGTCGGCTCTTTCCCATAGCGGCAACGATGGGAATTTGATCGTGTTCGCTCTGACCTCTGATTCCGTGTTTTATTTCTTACCGATTGTTATCACTGAAACTTTGTTAGCTCTGCAGTAGATTTTTATCTGAAACGCCCTGCACCGTTAAATGACCCGCTCCGCAAATACGACGCTGTAGCTAAGTCATTGGTAGACTCGTATGTCTCATACCCTGAAGCAGCTGGGGTAGCGACGATTTTAGAACACGAACCCGGAAGATCGGAAACATCATCTGGGTTAACCCCTGTGATCATTACGCCACATGCTCCGTTATTCTCGTTAAATCGCCGCTGGAAACATTAGAGTTGAGTAGTGCGGCATCTGGAAATTAGGTGGCGGGTGGCTTTGACGGAACATGACGAGGCTGTCAAAGAGTCTCTACGACCCGAACAAAACGTCACATCGTAATTTAACCTTGTCTGACAGGCAAAGCACTGCCATGTCATCAAAAAACCGTTGCCTTCTGTTCCGCTTTTCCGGATTGCCTCATCTTCCCCGCTCCGACAGACAGGACAGGACAGGACCGGTATGTCGGGGTAACTGGAGAGTATTGTCCCGCTTACTCCCCCCCTCGTGATAGATCCAACTCGGCGAATCACGATGCCCCTTTTGCTTAGTCTTGGCCGATCACCAGGGGTACAGTGGGTACACCCAATTTGATCGATTTCGGCGAGAACGTGCGGGTATTTGCTTGGCCAGTCTCGTTACTCAAAAAAGCATTCTTTGCGCCACGAGCAGGGTATATACGAAGACTCTTGCATTTGATCTGCAGGCCAGGATTATCTTGCAGCCTCACGTTTGTTGTCAGAACATAAGCGTCCTTTGTAGACCCTCAAATAGGTAAAGGGGAGGGGGAGACCTTGGTCTAGAGCTGGTGATGTACCAAGGCAATCGGTGATATCCCCCTACTACCAACGTTTAAATCACTCAAACAGTCAGAGTCTCTGCTACTCTGCAGCACGTGTGCACTTACTCTTTGTCTCACGTCATCCCCTTCCCATGTTCACAAATCACGACACACGTGTATACGAACCCCATAATCCCGATTCTAGATTAAAGGGCAGACCGGGCCGAGCACTAACGACTCTCAACAAGTACCAAGCTTCGATGAATGACGATGTATTTACATGGTGTCGGTGGCTGCGGCCCCAGACCGATTGTGATTGAAACGCCATGATTGGAAGACAAGTTCAGCTTACAGGGGTCCCAGGACTTTAGCCTGCCGAGTAGCCCAGCTTATCCTCTATTAGGTTAAGGAGCGTTTATAACGCCAATCTCGTGGGATAGTGAGATGCAGACTCTTGAAACTTGGTGCACAGCCTTTATGCACTTAGTTGCTGATTATTGAATTTGATTGCCCCGAGCGATAACGCCTCAACTGACGGCCCAATGTCACTTGCAGCCGTTTCTGCAAGCTTCGGGTGCCAATGGCTATCAATTTGCTTGTCAGCCGCTCAGAACATTTACGGGTACCATCTTTAGCAAACGCCTTGGCTTAGCCAAGGTAGGGTACAGGAGAGAGGGTGTGCGCGCTGCATCGAACTGCATACGTAGTATGTAAAGTACAGCACAGCCTGACTAGCCGAAGTGCGTAAGTAGTAAATAAATCGATAAATATGCAACGGCCTCCTTTGTGATTTTCTTCAGCTAGTAGCCCGCTCGTCCTCTCCTTCACACTCGTTCTTGTTTCTATCTGTTCCCGTCAGCCTTGTTTACCAAGTTTCCACCCTTGGTTCCATTCGATACCTTCTTGTCATTATCTTTACTTCTTTGACAAGATGAAGTCTTTTACTACCTTGGCCTTGTGCCTTGGTGCCCTCTTCGAGGCCACAACTGCACTTCCACCAGAGACTCAAGGTCAACAGCCCGGAAAGTTCGCCGCAGCTCCACCTGTGGGATCTAACCCCATTGACCGCAAGGGATGGACAGTCAAGTGCTCTAGCCAAGCAGCAAACTACGCATGTGGCAAAGCTATTGATGGCGACAAGAACACCTTCTGGCAGACTCCTTATGGCAACACCAACACTCCTCCCCCTCACACCATCACCATTGACATGAAGCAAACTCAGTATGTCAGCGGTCTCCAAATAACTCCTCGCCAGGACGGTAATGAACGCAACTGGATTGGCCGCCATGAGGTCTATGTAAGCTCCGATGGCACCAACTGGGGATCCCCTGTTGCGATTGGAACATACTGGGGCGACAAGTACCCCAAGATCACAAACTTTGAGACTCGGCCTGCTCGCTACCTTCGTTTCGTTGCCCTCTCCAACGTCAACGACGACTTCCCTTGGATCAGTATCGCCGACTTTGTTGTCTACAACGCTCTCAAGTACAGCCCTCCTAAGGAAGGACTTGGAAAATGGGGTGTTACTCTTGACTTCCCCGTCATCCCCGTGGCTGGTGCAGTTGAGCCTCTATCCGGCAAGGTTGTTGTCTGGTCTGCCTACCGTTATGATGCTTTCCAGGGCACCAACCCCCGTGGTGGCTTCACTCTGACCTCTATCTGGGATCCCAAGACTAACGTCATCTCCAACCGCAACGTTACCAACAACCACCACGACATGTTCTGCCCTGGTATTTCTATGGACGGAGAAGGACAGATCGTCGTGACTGGCGGCAACGACGCCAAGAAGACTACTCTTCTTGACCCCAACGGCAACTGGGTACCAGGCCCAGACATGAACATTGCACGTGGCTACCAATCATCTGCTACCTGCTCTGACGGTCGTGTATTCACCATCGGTGGTTCTTGGAGTGGTCCCCGAGGTGGCAAGAATGGAGAGATCTACGACCCCAAGGCCAAGAAGTGGACTTCTCTTCCCAAGTGCCTGGTTGCCCCCATGCTCACAAAGGATAAGGAGGGTGTCTACAAGGCTGACAACCACGCCTGGATCTTCGGTTGGAAGAAAGGAAGTGTCTTCCAAGCCGGCCCCAGCACAGCCATGAACTGGTACTTCACTTCGGGCCAGGGAGACACCAAGTCGGCTGCTACTCGACGAAAGAACGGTAGAATCGACCCTGACTCCATGAACGGTAACGCAGTCATGTTTGATGCCGTCAAGGGCAAGATCCTTACCTACGGTGGCGCTACTAGCTACGTCGATGCCCCTGGCACAGCTCATGCTCATGTCCTGACAATCGGCGAGCCTGGTGTCGTTCCTGACACTGCCCAGGTTGGAGCCAACGGCGATGGTATCCATCCCCGTGTCTTCCATACTTCCGTTGTGCTCCCTGATGGAAACGTCTTCCTCACTGGTGGCCAGCAACACTCCAACCCCTTCACAGACACTACCGCTCAGCTCGAGCCTGAGATGTTTGTGTCTTCCTCCAACTCTTTCATTAAGCAACAACCCAACACTATTCCCAGAACCTACCACAGTATGTCGCTGCTGCTGCCAGATGCCACTGTGTTCAACGGTGGTGGTGGCCTTTGCGGCGGCTGCAAGACCAACCATTTCGATGCTCAGATCTTCACACCAAACTATCTTTACGATGGCAACGGCAAGCTTGCTACTCGCCCTAAGATCACTGCCGTTTCTGCTACATCCGCCAAGGTAGGCAGCACTATTACTGTCACCGCAAACAGCGCCATCAAGAGCGCTTCTCTCATTCGATATGGTACTTCTACTCACACGGTCAACACTGATCAACGACGTATTCCTCTTGCACTGACGGGTGCTGGTACCAACAAGTACTCGTTCAAGATCCCTGCCGACTCAGGCATTGCTCTTCCTGGCTACTGGATGCTCTTCGTCCTCAACGCGAACGGAGTGCCTAGTGTTGCCAGCACCATCAAGGTGACAATCTAGTTCGGAATTTTCAAGTTTTACAGGTCATTGGAACAGGTTTTCTTTGTGCATATATAATAAGAGCACGAAGGATGGATATAGTATAATCATACGATTTCTTTTTGTAAATAATTCAACAATAATTCCTACAATTGGATATATCAAGGTAGCTGTCATAGGCACCACATAATAGAACTTTGCTTCAATCCAACAACCCGTTTTGAAACCTATCTAGAACAAGCTCAACGATATGTATGATTGGCGTGTCAATATTAGATCCTACGAATATAAGCTTTCGTAAAAAGCCTAGAAAGGACCCTCTAAAGCGTTAAAGTTTAAAGCCTCCAAGACGAAGGGTGCAAAGACGGGCTGCAGGGCCATGACACATGACACCATCACACCCACACGAACACCTACATCACGGTAGCACTCGGGTTTTACAAAAATAGATTCTTCGGGCGACACGGCATCTTGTTACACGGCGGCTCACCTGAGTGCGAATCCCTCTCGGCAATTGGTAAAGTAAAGTCTGTACCAGTTGACGTATCCATGTGATTGAGAGACGATAGCGAGGAAATGAACTCGTCAGGCGGTACTAACGTTGACTTATTGATCAATCTTGATGTTAAAGTTTGGCACCGTTTTGGGAACTCCTGTGATCCTGTATCCCTATCTTTAGCCACCACATTTAGACTGTCTGCCATATGTGTCTGATGAGTAGTAATTCTCCACTCGATCGATGGTGGCACGACAGGGCACAAGATAGCTATTGCGGGAAATTGCCGAACTTCTTTTTTGGTGACTCGCAGTGTTGTTAGGGCTAGCATCTACACTCAGAGTGTTTGGTCCACGGTGTTTCAGCCGACTTTGGGATGATCTAGTAAATTTCATGACAACTATCGAGCGCACGTCTTCAAGTTAATGCATGCATGACTTTAATTCCAAAGCAGATACAGAATCGCAACACGATTCTTCATTCAACATACATAATCTCATGTAGCTCAGTTCTTCAACTTTGCTTCCAGCATTACTGTCCGTCCATAATTAGAAGGATAGATCTTGACGAGCTCTAGACCAGCAGCTTCAAAGATTTCTTCAAAGTCGGCCGTCTTTTTCTCTTGGCCAGTCATACATAGTAGGGCAAAGTCGAGCCAGTAGAGATCCATGTACTCCTGAACCTCAACTGTGTCTGGAATCAACTGATCACAAATGATCAAGCGTGAGTCAGGACCCATGGCCGATGCGGTGTTCTGAACAAATTCCTTGCAAACTGGGGCATAGAAATCGTGAAGAAACCGGCGCATAAAGTAGATGCGAGCGTCTGTATTGCGTAGAAGTGATGATTAGCCGAGTGTCAGTAGCAAAAATGATATAGAGCATTAGGCCGATGAAAACAAACAAGCATCAAGTTACGTACTCTTGACAGGTTGAGGCGTAAAGGCATCATAAGTCATAAGTTCAAACCCTTCATATTCTTTAGGATCCATGCTGTTGATGACACCAGGAAGATCTTGAAGAATGTACTTGGCGTCAAAAGCATCACCGATGTCTTTGCGAATAGCGATGCATGACTGACCACGACCAGCACCGATATCGACGAGGAATGGTCTCTCAGGATCTTGCTCAACCTCTTCCTTAAGAGTTGCAAATGGGAACATGCCAGTGACAGGCATCAGTGAGTCGACAGCAACCATATTGGCATTCCAAAGCTCGCGGCGCTCAGGGTCAGAGTCCATCTCGAGCAGCTCATAGTAAGATTTACCGAGATGCTCTTTTCCGACAGAGTACACAGCGGGAGACTTGACGAGATCAAAGACATCGTCAGGCTTGTGCGATTTGAGATAATCCGGTAGGTGAATCCAGGCTCGGCCAAACTCGAGTGCGATCATGAAAAATGAGCCTAGGCCTCTGGGGTTAAGGATGCGAGAGAGCTCATTGTGAGCATACGTATCTGACGCTGTCTCGGTAAAAACTCCGTGGTTAACAGAAACCCGATAGATTCGTTGAATCACAGTCGTAGCAACATTGGTCTTGCGGGCCAACTCATCGGCGGTGATGGGGCTGCCATCCTCTGGCATGGCGTGATACGCTCGGATACCGAGGATAGTGTGAAAAGCACCTCCGAGACTCAACTGCTCGAACAAATGTGACACCTTATCCATAGGGGTTTGAATGGCGGACCGGACACGCTCAGTCTGTTTGATGACATTTTGTTGAGTGATAGGGTCATCCTCGTATGCTTCGAGTTGGGCCACGAGCTTCCTGGCCTCTTCAAGGGCTTTTTCGGCCTTGGGGTGAACCATTGTGAGTGACTGAAAGCACGGATGTTCGGTGGAGTATCGTAGCGTGGCTAGACAAACTGAACACTGCTAGTTCTCGCAGGAATCAATCTATAGCTGCCGAGAAATGTCGGTTTTGGATATGCGGAGGTGGCAGTTTTGTCCACATGTTGCTTCCGACATACAATTGGGTATATTCACTTAAGAGAAGAACAGGCGGGGCAATTCAAAGCCAAGCTGTTCTGCACATGATATCAGTCGATGCATGTGGTGTTGGAATTTGGGTCCTTACTATAGACAGGTTAGTAAGTGGATATCACGTCCAGCCGAGGCTTTTTATCCCTGTGTGAAGGTTCTAAAGTGCCTCAGCCATCCTGCCCATGAACCAATCAGCATACTATCTCAGTAATAAGTTGGAGTATTAATGTGGCACGGGCCCAGTGGCATCCACGGGCTTGGAGAGATTGGTCCGGTGCCATTTATTCCAATATCGAGTATGATTGCTATGACGAATATTCACTCGGCTCGTCGATATCTGGCCCTTCCCCTTCCCGAGTGCCCACTTGCCCGCTCAATTGATCTTCTGATGTGTGTAGGGCCCTAGTCCCAACAGTGTTGATCATGTCCTCACCTTCGACTCGCCTTCCAGAGGAGGAAACTATCCAGCCAGACAATGTAGGTGCAGTCCCAAATAGCCGGATCTCAGGCTAATCATAGGCTTAACCTGGCAGACCCTGCAAAATGTCGACCAAGATGAGGTTGGTGGATCCATGCAATACCACTTGGCCCAACAACGTCCCCACCCACTAACCACCACGCTTCGTATCATAGGCCTATGACAACGAAAGTGAACGTTCATCATTGACGTCTCTGACATCGTCTATCTTGCATGGCACAGTTGAAGGAGGAAGAACATATGCCGTCTATGGTAAAGAAGGTTGGTCATTTGTGACAACTCACAACGATCGGCGCTGACGACTTCTTTAGAGTATGGGCTGCCTATGGATGAAGACGAGCTCGATCGTATCGATATGTGCCATGCCAAATATTGTGCACTGATTGGAAAGAATCGTTATCTGGCACCTGTCGGTGACCTTCAAAGAGTTCTAGATCTTGGTTGTGGTACAGGTTCGTCAATCCCATGCGATGCAGCGAAAGCATCGTTGATCGAGACTAAGAGCATTATACTAAAACACTAAACTCCAGGAATATGGTCGATTGAGATGGCTGAAGAGTTTCCAGGCGCGGAGGTGAGTACCGTAACTGACCTTATCATCAATGGCAACAGGCGAAGAACACGGGTGAACGCCCCTTCAATGGATAGTCGCTAATTGAACTAAGGTTATCGGCACTGATGTTGCCCCCACACAACCTGACTGGTAAGACTAAATCGATTTGAGTGGGAACACGATAGTACACGGGAACTAAAGTCTCCTTAGGGTACCACCCAATTGCCACTTTGAGGTTGATGACATTGAGAGAGAATGGACATGGAGAGAAAACAGCTTCGATTTCGTCTTTGGCCGTGATCTTTTACTCGCTATCCGAGACTGGCCAGCTCTGGCCGACCAAACATACACGTGAGTTCCCCCCTACTGGGTCATATATATGGTAGTGGCCATTGATTGTAGCTAATTGTTCATCAGACATCTCAAACCTGGAGGTTGGGTTGAGTTCCAAGCTATTGTCGGTGTTCTCGGCTGTGATGACGACTCAATCCCCGAGGATAGCTATTTGCGCAAGTTCTCTGCCATGATGGAACAAGCATCCTCCAAGTTCGGTGCCAGCCTCACAGACCCCATGAAATGGAAGGGCTGGCTCGAAGAACGCGGGTACCAGAACGTTACAGAACGTGTCTTCAAGCTACCCTTCAACCCATGGCCTAAAGATCCACGCATGAAGCTTCTGGGAGCATGGGAGATGGAAAACCTTCTTAGTGGACTTGAGGCAATGTGTGGTAGAATGTTTCAAAAAGGCCTTGGTTGGTCAGAAGCCGAAGTGACTGTCTTTTTGGCGTTTCTGAGAAAAGAGATTAAGAACCCGCAGATGCATGGATACTGGCCTTAGTAAGTCGATGCACCTTTCCTCCCCCTTCTACCCTGTCTTTCAACTGTTACGATAAATTCTGACATTGCATCTAGCTACGTGGTTTATGCACAAAAGCCAGAGGCTGAAAAGTCGCTGAAATTAAAGGACTAGGTGGCAAGTGTATCAAGCTTATCAAACAGACATAGGGGTAACGGCCGTCAATCGAAAGAGCAACCTCGGATGATCCGGAGATGCCCGCTTGTATATTCCGTGCGATCAGTTGAGGAAGTCAAACTTATTCAAGGTTCGATTAATATAGTTCATGCCATATTTCGAAACCATAAGCCGCATTGCAGATGCCTTGCGTACTGCCTGCCATTCTACCAAATGAGTAGCCATTCAAGACGTTTGACATTCGGCAATCCCTGTAAGATATCTCGTAACCACGCAGCTCTCTACTCTTTTTGATGTACAATTTATAAGCATGGTGCCGAGTATCAATACTTCTCCATATACACATTAGCTTTTTAGAAGTTTTACTTTCTATCGACACGATTCATTGTAGCCTGGAATGAAGTGAAGATGTTGTAATCCTCGAAATATCGCTTGCACGATAACGCGGCGCGTCAAGACCAACATCTACTCGTGCTTATGTTCAGCGTGTTCCGAGGGTGGTTTCCGTGCCTCGATGATCTCAACTAGCGCCAATGTGGCATCTCCCCGTTCATGCGACTAGAAATAATCGTCGTAAATTGGGTTTTAAGTAACGCAGCATTAAGTTATTTAAGTGTTACATGGATCGCCGGAGACTTCCATGACACGTCAAGAGCAGGAGGGCCTTGATGCCCACTTGAGGAGATAATGCTTGAGACTATCCACCACGACTGCGTATATCCTAAATACCAACGTGTATGTCTCAAATGACTTTGCAAAAACATTAAACCTAGTTGGAATATTACAGTCCGCTAGGTATGCAAGATATCAGACCAAATGATTCCCTTGCCCTCGCGTATCCGCCTGATCCGGGTGATGGATGAACACGAGCCAGTACCTAAAATAAATGTTGCTATTTCTGCCCGAAAATATTTCAACCATGTGATGACGACTTCTCAGGTCTGGGTGATGTTACTTGGGTTTTTGTTCCTGAAAATGCTTTACAAATAAGACTGTAGCATTACCTTGGTGTTAACCGAGGCATGTTTGCAAGATACCCTTGAAAAGTCTGGTTTGGTCTAATTGCTCCAGGGGTTCGCATAGAGCATGTTTTGAGGTGGTGCTCTGTGCAGTAGAACGCAACGGAAGCTTTAAGGATGTTTACAACCATTCTTTGACGCTTCCTATCGCCCTCAGATGTGAGAGCTCAAATGTGCGCTCAGCGTGGATGCCAGCGTAATTAAACGCGACAAGGTAGTGGAGTTACGTGACATTGAAACACACTGACGTAAACATGTGCCCCATGTATTCATACCAGGCCTGGGCCATATCTTTCAACGGTTACCAGCTTGAACTAGTTCCGTCTGGTTCGACAAATACTAGTGGCCTAGTTAATCACCTGCGTCCGTCATTTTCAGGCAGAGCGTAACTAGAATTGAGTTTGACAAATGATCTGATAGAGTGATTTCTAGTGAATGAGAGAGAGACCCAATACAACATGCCAATCTATCAAGAAAACTATTTTGGACCGATGATACCCCAGGGTGATATCCAGTTTGATAGATGCCAGCCGTTGGCCCTAAACCCACTTGTGCAATTACCCAATCGGGTCTCTCGGGGACGTCGATCTCTGGCGGAAAACAAAGGAGTAAGCTCGTCAAACATCGTTTTTAATTGCGATCGGCTCGGCAGTTACGCTTGTTTCATTGCGCCGTTTGTTTCGACCAAGCTCGTAAGGCAGGGTGATGGGGCGTAATACTGCAATATCCTTGTCCATCTGCTTGTTTCGTTCATCCCAAGGTATCAACGGACGACTATCTAACTTTCGGTTAAGGAGTATTGTTACGTCGAACCTGACTATCCGCATTCTCCCTCCTTACAAGGGCTACCGATAAATGTGATCCGAACCCGCTGAACTAAGGTATATAAGACATCAGGTCGACTCATCCAGAAAGCAACACCAGTCTATCATCACTTCAACCTAGTCTCTCATTCATTCATTCATTCATTCAACTCAACCAAGTCATTCTTTCTATACTCCCATATTCAAGATGAAGTTCAGCCTCTTTTCCTTCGCTGCTCTGGCCGCTTCGGCTATGGCATTCCCCGTCAACGACGCCGCCTCCGTAAAGGCTGTCCGCGACTACGCAGTTTCCGATGCCACCGACACCGTTACCAAGAGCAAATACACCGAAGTTGGCACTTCCAACACCGTTACCAAGACCGTCACCAAGAAGATCACTAGCGTGCAGGTGACCAACTCCGTTGGTGTCGTCAAGGTTCTCACTGTCGCCGTCGACGAGGTCAAGGTCCAGACCACAGGCATCAGTACGTCAATACCAATTTAATACGTCCTCGTTTTCTAGAAATGCTAACACATGTCGTGCAGAGGAGGTCATCACAAGCTTCAAGGCCGGCGCTATCACCAAGGCCGTTGCCATCACCAATGTCGCCCGACACTTCACCGTTCTGAACGAGCTCATTGCAACAGTGGTTAGCCAGCTCAAGGACCTTGTCAAGATCGACATCCGTGTGCCCGATGTCAAGCTCATCCTCTCGCTCGTCATTGAGCTGGTCAAGGAGATTGTTGCTGCTGCCAAGGAAGTCATCGGTGTCTTGGGTATCGACAATATCATTGGTAGCGTTCTGGAGCTTCTTTTCAAGACCATTGCTACCCTGCTCAACCTCGTCACTGAGCTTGTCGGTGACATTGTTCCTGGTCTCGTTGAGATCCTTTCCAACATTCTCGGAACGCTGGAGGGCACCCCCCTCGGACCCGTTGTGCAGCCCGTTAGCAGCGTCTTCAAGGGTCTTACCGGTTACCTTTCTCAGGGCACTGCCTAAGACAGTGAGACTGTTCCAGGGACTCTGAGACCAAGACATGTTGCATTCGATAGACCACGCATTGGAGTTTAGATATTAGATCTGATTCAACCATGCATAATAATTAATAATTCACGCATCTATCTAGAATTAATATGACGCTAGTGCTCATCATGATGTCCGCCAAGCCTGTCCATTGTTCCATTTCTTAACTTGATAGCCATGTGTCAATGCAACATATGCAAGGCTTTACTTGCATTCCACTTTGTAGCTACCGAAGTGCCTCAGGGTCTCGCGGCACTGGCCATCATTAACGTCCTTCTTGCCGCGCTTGCAATGGTCGTCGTGGTAGAGAAGCACTATATGAAGAGTTAGTCTCATGAGCCCCAAGTAAAAGAATTTATCTTCACTCACGCTTGCAATGTTCGGTGTGGTCGTACTGCTTGACAGACTTGATCTTGTCGTGGAACTTGTAACACTTGCCACTGTCACTTCCGTGCAGGGTAAGTTCGCCGTAGTTGAGAGTGTTGTGGTTGCCGCCGCAGTCCCTGGAGCCCCAAATGCGAGCCGAGATGACGTTACTGTTGGGTGGAGGCTTTGAGTGAGGATCGGCGCTGGCGCCCATGGCCAGGGCAGCGATAGTAGTGAGGGCAACGGCGAAGTGCATTTTGGTAGTGTTGAATGTGGTGGGTGGTAAGTAATGATTAAGTATTGGTTGTGATGCTGGCGGTAGTCTAGATGATGGTGATGATGAGAGAGTGGTTAAGAGAGGGAACGCAAGCGACTTTATATGTCAATCTTTCCTGCACGATATCAAACATCAGTTGACTCTGTGCTAAGTTACGTAGCAATTGAAATGTTCATCCCCACTACGTCACATTTGTGGCCATGGGGTTCTCAATTTTTGAAAGCCCCAAAGTGAATAACTCACTCAAGCCCCAAGTAGAGGTTGCAAATATACGAGATGTGTTGTCAGCACTAACGCATGTGCCAGCACATACTGTGAATCCACTGTCCGTACGTAGCACGGTTCTTTCCGCGGCTACCGTTGATCTGCAGATACATTCGTAGAGATCTCTTGAAATTATTTCCGACCCATTCTTTAGCTGCTATATATATCGTGCATACTCGGTTCTACTAAAGCGGGTATTCAAGAGATAACTGATTTATATATATGCAAGATTTAATGACGATACTTCCATGCAGTACGTCCAAGGCTTGATGCAGGATGTCGATCTACTACGTAACGGCAATGCTGTGTGCGGTTCACAAGTGCCGGATACGAATAAACAATGCACCTTTGGTCGTACTCTCACGCACATATTGTATTCATGCATGTAACAATGCGAGTTTAATGGAGAATATTTACTGGAAAACATTCCATCAGCTCTGCCATCAGCCGCCATAAGCACTTCCAGCCATGACGCGTCCGGACGTGCCGATTAATGGGCTGCCAGCCTCATTTACTAATTTTAGCCCACCTGATATATTTCCGCCCCACGATCTCGTCATCCCCCGCATTCTTTGCCGATAATCCGAACATACGACCATACTTTTGAGGCATTGCTGCCGTACCAAGACATCACGATACACCCAAGGGAACCTAACTTACGGAAGTCGGCTTTCTTTTCGAGTTCCTATTTTTCTTACGAATACGGCTGATGTTGGATTGGGATTACAAGAACGACTGTTTAATCTTTCAGATGGGTCAGGATAGACCAGTCGTGCTTGATGTTACATACACTACGGCCCCGAGATGGCGGCTTGTCTGAATGATTTTCTGGTTCCTTTTTAGGTGCCAAGTCGTTTACGAAATTAAAAGCACAATATCTGCCTTTTTTCCCTTCATCATATCTTCTTATGAAGTGGCAGGGTTGTTGTCACTACAAGTCACGCAAGTATTGGTTATGAGCTTATCAAGAATGAAGTGGAAATATGTCTTCGGCTTGGCGAAGAATCACACAGTATTAGGCGCTCTCATAAGTTAGAAATAAAACAAAACCAGGACGGGTCGGTGAGAGCTAGCCGTGACCTCATTGGGAACCGACTGTTTCGAATTCACGTCCAGGCATGTTATGAGATCCAGGTCAACAGTCGCGATCCTCAGAAGCTTCTTTATCAAGGTTTGGTCGGAATATCAACAAGGTCTGATATACTGAGCTCGAAGGCAGTCCCTTGACGGAGAGCATTCCCCTAGCCAGGATTGCAAGGTCCCAAGCTGGGATGATACGTTTAGGCCGGTCGAAGCTGTTGGATTTGCTTCACAAATCACCGTTTCACCTCGATAAAACTGAACGTATACCAGATCTTTGTTGGGGTACAATCGTTGCTCTAACATACTATGCAGGGTATCATTTAAGTCAAGGATACAAGAACCTGTTCATCCTGTATAAAGGAGAGCGAGATCATCTAGCTCAAGTGTATGGAGATTATTTCTTGATTGGCATTATCATTGAGTATGGTAGATCCTTGGTTCTGATATCTTCTTGAGACACGGGTATGTTTCAAAAATATAATAAAAAAAGGGAAACATGATACCCAATGATAATGCCGATCGAAAAAACAGTCTCCATGCGCTTGAATATCTGTGAATCTGAAAAATGTCTTCAAATCAACCAGGACGGATGATTGTTGGGAATATCTCACTAGCATGTCAGCACCATGGATCCTCCATTAGGAACTTGCACGAATTTGGGCTCATTGTAGTCCTTGGAAAGAGAATCCTCCTTTTGTTCCTCCTCGAGCGCCCACTCGATTGTGCGTTGTATATCGTTTGTCCGCGTAAGCCTCATGAATATCCCGGTGTACTCCAGATCGGTATTGTGAGTGAGAAGCCAATGCTCGACACCCCCAACCTTGCGATGTAGTGCCAGTCCTCCTTTCGCTCCATAGGTGGTTTGGACACCTGCAGTGAAGCTTTCTTTGAGACCGTGCAGCATGGCCAGCTTTTGCGTCTTGGGCTCCGAATTGAGAAAGGCGTTGAGTGGCTTTGTATCGAGCTGGACACCGTGGGGAGATTGGAAGATGACTTCGTGAATCTCCTCATTGTTCACGGTATGTGACCAGATGATGGCGTGGACAAAATGCAGTACGCCATTTCCAGGCAAGAGGATTGGTGTGAGCCAAGTGGGAAGAGGTTCACCAGGATGATTGTCCGGCGTTTGCCATCGAGTCTCGGAGGGATCTAGAAGATGAATGGTTCGAATGGTTTTAAAGTGATTCCAGGGCTTAACGATAGCAGCCGCTTCAGGTGATGCTATCACTGGTATATCAGGAGGAAACGTGCGTAAGGTCTGCGGGTGTAGGTGATCAGAGAAATGGAACCCGAGCAGTACAGCATCAACGGGGCTTGGAGAATGTTGTTGAACGGCATGTTGTTGATCCAACTGCGGATTTTGCGCGGCAGCAGCTTGTTCAATGTCTCGCACCAAGTCTTCAAGGGCCTCAAAGGTCGAAATCTCAGGACCTTCCACCATAGAAATGTGAACGAACCACGAGTTCAAGACATCAGCGGCTCCCTTCAGCCAAGGCTCAAAGGCAACATGGTAGTAGGCCTTCCCCGTGGCTTCTTGCTCTGATTTAGGTCTGGGAAAGGACATCAACCAGCTGTTATCACCGTTGAGCGAGGTGAACAAAGGCCGACACAGCTTATCGGGGCCCGAAAGGTGTTTTTTAATGATTTCAAGCCGTGATTCAGTCATTGTTTAGTTTTTAGAGGATGTCAAATTGAATTGTATTTTGAGTTGTGGGGAAGAAGCTTGAGAAGTGGAGGAATCAATGACGACAAGAGGGGGGATTCTTCCAAGGTGTCTTAGAGTCTCGGTTCTCTAGCAGCTAATCCGCAACAGGAAACAATCTTGAGTATCCATGGTGACACGGACACAAAGGTAGCAGTAGATAACAGCCGCGGGATACCGACCATGTCACAGTTTATATTGGGAAATGACCACCATTTAATACAATCTCATCAACTTTGTTACAGGCCACAGTGGTTTGAGAGTGCAATTTGTGCAATTCCCTCACGTATCTTGGCCACAGCAGAAAAGAGATATCAACTCTTGTTTGTCCTCTCTGCCTATGAGAGGTTATCATCAGCATGTGTGGCTGGTGTAACAGACTAGCACTCTCACACCGCCTGCGGGCTGCGCTGTAGATAAATAAAACTTCCGGCTCTGAATGATTGGTTATTTCGACGATAGAGTGATGAGAATGCTACCCCACATCGACTTGATAGCGTAATACCTCGCGCCAGGTTGAGGGAACAATGACAAATATTCCAGAAGGGAAAAACATAAGCCCGACTTGTCCAGAGCGCCTCTAGACGCCTCTCAGCGCCTCTCAGTAGACAAAGCCAATAATCACCGTGGAAGTAGACTTGGGCTTGGGGATGCCCTTCTCGTCAATCTGGTAGATCACAGCCACAGAAACCGTCACTTTCGTGGAAGTTGGTTGGTTTTCAGGGTAGACAGAACATCAATGCCTATTTATGATCAATGTTTGTCTATTAACAGAGCATGGATCCATCTTTCAAGCAGATATATGCAAACTTGGGCCGAAATCTTCCATCCCTATCAACATTAACTCAATACAACATATCGACATAGTAAACACCTCAGAGAATTGTACGCACCAAAAACCAGAGACATTGTTCTTGGTATGTAGTCAAGAAAGGATGGTTTTAACCAGTATCGCGCAGGCATCACGTGGGTGAGTATGTAATAAGATGCTAAAGGCTTGTGACAAAACCAGTCAGGCATGCCCTAAGTTAAACCGCACCTCAAGGTGCCTCAATATTTACGTTACTCTTGAACTCTTCCTGCCTCAGTGTCTCGATTGTCTCCTGAGTCCTGACCCGCCGGCATGCCGTCTGGTAGGTGGCAAATTTGCAGCGTCATAGATATTGCTCGTGAGGCTGTTTGAGATTTTGAGCCCATATCTATCCGATGTCAGGGCTATGGTTTTAATAATTGATCTAAAGCCGGGATCCCAAGGCAAAGGAGCCGAGGGAAATTAAACGCATTTTATGCTTAGTGAAATAAAAGCAAGCTAGATAAAGAACACGTGGAGACTCTGGTCCATGCTAGACACATCACTGGATGTTCGGATTGGACCAAAAAGGTCCGGAAATGTCTCGACTGGTCCATTCAATTTTGTTGATCCATTGTTAGATCAAAACCAGCTTCGGGCGATAGCACAAAATATGAAGGAAATAAGCACGGATCAAGAGTGGGGGAATAGGCTCTCGGCCGATAACCCTCTATCATGTCCAAACGGCTTTAAAATTCTGTCAGTGGGAAATTGTATAGTGATTAGAAGCTTCATGGTTCACTAAATGAATGGTTGATGGTGTTCTCTTCAGCTTCAATGGGAGCCAGAATGACGCCAAGCTGGGGCCCTTCGTACCTGAAAACTCGATTTCGCGCTTCTGTTTCATATCATTTAGCACGTCAGCATTGCTTTACAAATGCAAGACTTTCCTTGCTCTCCCACTAGCCGTAGACTTGGCTGATGCTAGCCAGGGGAAGAAAGCATCAGGATGAGAAATCTCCCGGCCGTCTCTTGGCAACTCAACACTGGCCAGCTTGTCGGGCTTTCATTTAGGTCCGCTGTTACATATCCAGGGGCTTAGTCTAGGTTGATGGCCGCATCTCGCGTTGTGGTTGTCTGCATCTAATCATTAGTTCATAGCAGAGTCATCCGGTCCAACCCATCTTGGTATATCAAACTATTTCTAATTGTAATCTTGGACGGCAGCGGCGTCGTTATTAGTAGTGGTCGACAAGAATGGTTCGTCTTTGTAACAGGCTACAGGGTCTCCTTAAATGCCAAGATCGAGTTGGTATGCTAAGGAGAACAGGGAGACGGGCACCGATGATTCTCGGACAAAAGTGGAGTAGTCCGTATCAGAGTATCAGATGCCTGCCATCCGCTAGAAAAAGCCACTGTTATCGTTATCAGCCAAAGCATCATGTCCACGTTTCACGCTGCCGCCCACGCGGTTGTCAACATCCCCTACCACATGGCACATGGCACATGGCTGGCGTTGAGGATATTCTCTCGAGTTATTTCCAAACCCAACGCTGTGGCTCTTCCGGTGCAGTTCGTCCGACAGTACGGTACGTGGTGGGAAAAACCTGCATAAGCACTAGACACTACTGTAAGTTATTGACTTGGCGGCGATCCAGGCTTGATCGATTTTAGACCCCACCAAGTCCTTACTCGTGCCCTGCAGAGAGCAGGCCCTTTTCCAAATGCTAACGGGCGCGACCGGCTTTTCCTTCTGAATGTGGCCATCAAGCACCACGATACTGTATTGATACTAACGCATCCGCCGGGATCAATTCCGTAGATGAATCGGTCGGCCCTAGCTTTTCAAGGACTGCTAGTAGATCTACGATGCAGAATTCCCTGCCCCTGTGATAGCGCTCAAACTATGATGAGGTGCTTGATGTTGTTGTGATGCATCTGTTAAACACATTCAGCATTGAGCCCAATGGCATTCAATTCTGTAAGCTAAATTAATTGAAAAGAAAAAACTCACCGCTTCGCATGTGAACTGTAGCTCGCCACAGCCACTGACGGCTCGTAAGTTGAGATGTCAGATTCGAGAAGTGATGTGCAGTCTTGTGGCTGTAAAATTAAACCCGAAGGGACTCTTGGCTAGAGACATCAAATTGGTGTCCAATTGCATTCGTCTCGCAACAACCACAGGATCACCGAAAGACGTCAGTACAGTACACGGTGGCTTGGGGGGCTTGGAGCTGTTTAATGGCTAGTCCTCTACTGTAGGGCTAGTACGGCAGCACGGCAGCCGGGCAGCACGGGGAAGACGGGAACGGCGGCGAGGCCTCGACCACCCGTGATCGTCACCGGGTTTCTGGGATTAAGTAGTTTAACGACTGGTTATCAATGTGGTCGTGAGCCTCTTTTATCGGATATCGTATGCACAGGCAGGCTGCATCATGGATCTACAGTGCAGGTATCTGTAGGCTAGCCCAGTGAGCAAAGCAACATGCTACACCCATGTCGTCTATCAGACATGTCTCATATTAGCTTCAGGCAAATAAGAAGAAAAAACAGACAGCAGGGCAGGACAGTGTTTAGAGATGATTGCTTGGTTTACGGCACTTGCTGAACCACTGAAATCAATCCATGGTCCCGCTACTGGCTGCGAGTCATGGGTCTTGAACTCAGGAGAAATCCGAGAGCTTTGCTTGGTGCACCAGTAAGTAAGGTTTGCTAGGGGCTTTACTAGTGAGACCGTTGATGATTAGCGGGCGACGCTGAGCAGCGGGAAGAAGAGGTCAAAACGCGGGGAATGAAGGACCAGCTCTGCCTGGTAAACCCGGCCATTGTGTAAAAAGGAACGACTGCTCGAAACATGACAAGTCGACTTTTTTCGCTGGAGCTCGAGCATCACCTGGTAAGCGAACATCTCCACCATGGCCCTTGATGCGACCGCAACATCGGTAGAGCCCACTGGCCTTGGGCGCACTCTTCTCGGCATTACAATATTTTTTCTCATCCCGACTACGATTGTTATTATCTTAAGATGTTGGGTTCGACTACGGCACAAGATCTTTGGCGTCGATGATGGTCTTATGCTTATCGGCTGGGTGAGCGACGAGCCTCTCGTTCTTTTTGCGCAACACAAGACTGATACTTCGATATTAGATGCTATATGTTGCCGTTAGCGGTATCGTCGCGCGAAGCACGTATGCTGGCCTTGGCACCAAAGACGTCGATTTGAATGCCTATCTCCAGAATGATGGCCGAAAGGTATGTCGTATACCACAACCACACCGGATCAATTAACTTACGCCTACCCAGTTTCTTTGGTTCTTCTAAGTGACCTACTGCATTTCATTGCTGTTCCTCAAAAGTTCCATCTGCGTCACGCTTCTTCGCATTGCTGTCGCCAGACCTCACCGCATCATCATGTGGGCTACGCTTACATTCGCCATGCTTTCTACTACCACCGTCATCATTGGGCTTTTCGTTATCTGTCGCCCGATATCTACCGCTTGGGGCCACGAGGGAACATGCGCGCCGACAGTGGTCATCGCGAGTCTGGGATATCTTGTGTCGGCCGGTGCAGTCGTAACTGGTTGGATCTGTGCCATCTTACCCATCTTCATGCTATACAAATCCAACATGAAGCGGGCGACCAAATTCTCGGTCGGGGTTATTCTCGGACTGGCTGCTCTGTAAGTTCCACGCTTTATTTTGTGGCATGTTGGAATATGAACTAATCCTTGCAACAGGGCATCACTCTGCACAATCATTCGCCTTCCCTATGTGAAATATTATACCATAATCCCCAACTATCTATGTTAGTACCCCATTGATGACCCTATACCCTCTTTGCCTATCTAACACGCAAACCAGACAACGTCGCAAACATTGTCATCTGGTCGATCGTTGAATCAGGAATTGGTATCGTGGCCGGTTCACTACCCTCGTTGCGCAAGCTGGTTAGCCACAGATTCCACTTCGACAGTTCATCGGGCAGTTCTCCAGCCCAGATTACGCCTTTTGCGGGAACCAATCGGGCTATCATTACATCCAACTCAGCATCAGCCTCACGGAGGCCCAACAAGGCTGGAGCATCCGCATTGGGCGAGGGAGAGGGCGACTGGGAGCAGCTTGACGATGCCTCATCCAGCCAAAAGATTTATGTCAAGGTGGATCTGGAGATGCAGTCCTTGGAGCGGCCAACAACATCCCGGGCATCACATGGGTCCAGCGACGACCTTGTGCGATAAAGGAAGGACATTCAATTATATGATCTCACGATCACAGCCAAATAGGTTCAACAGCACAGACATACATGACCCTCATAGCGATAAGTAGAGGGGTCTACCACAAGTAACAAAAGCATTAGCATATAGATTAGCTGACAAGGATTTTTATTAATATGTAGATTATGTATAGCTAAAATGATATAAATTATTGATTGAAGTAATTTATTTTAGGTGCCTTTTTTCCTGCAATCTCTATAAATTTAACAAGGAATATCTTCGACTTCTTAACTCCAACGATCATAGCTCACTTCACCATTCTCCAACAC
>JABEXW010000140.1:0-116042 GCA_013266185.1 Fusarium sarcochroum | reverse complement strand
GATCATGAACTGCGGAGTTTTTTGTCCTATTACTTTCGGGCTCTATATTTTTAGGTACAAATATGTGTTTATAATCCACAACCTTATGTTTACGGAATCTAGGGGGCGGTTAAAGGGATGAAGTGTATGAATCGATATATCCAATACTATTCATGTTCCTAACTACACCATGGGATCTTCGGGTGTATATCTACGACACGTGTTGTTAGTCCTGACTCGTGACACGTTTGTTTATGTTTCAACTGCCGTGTTGGGATCGTCCACGTTTTCATCCGATCTACATAACACCCCTTGATCTACAAACCGCTTCTCCAAACCCCCGACCCCGTTTTACTAGAGCACATCACACCGCCCATCTCTATTTCACTCAGATACTAAGATCTCTTTCCATCTGACCGCTTACAAAACCCCCTTCAAATGACGTCCTCCACATCCACTATTTCCCGTTCTCTAGATAGCCTCATTCCAGACAGAACCCACGTTCCTCTCAGACGGTACACGCCCCCCTCGCGACGATCGTGTAGATCTGCGCTTGGGAGGGGGGGACCCTGCGGGGAAAAAGATGAGACGAAAACTTGGAAACAAGAATGTCGTTGTCGGTTAGAGCATTCCCACTTTGGCAGTGAGACTGCCTCATCATCTAGGGGATAGAAAGTTTAGAGTGGTGGAGATTGATATAGTGTTGACATTGAAGTTATGAAACAGGGGTTGAGTACGACGCAATACGAATAACTTGGATAGGAAAAGAACTTCAAACATGGGCGTTTCTGAGCGTCATAACGAGAGTTTCATCTTTTGTTGGTAAATAGTAGTTCATTTCTTCATTGTTCTCCTTTGTCTTTGTCTTTTTCTCCTATATCTTTACACGCCCCTATACAAAGTGAAAGAGAATAACTAACGCCGCCCATAGTTTATAAAAGGGGAAAAGGTCCAAGTCTCTGCCTATCCCCCAGATTGAGGGGGTGGCCCAGTTGTTTGTTTGTAGCGTGAGCCACCGGTATGTGTATATCATGATTTCCTCATGCCGATCCATTTCGTACCATCCAAGAGGCCTCAAAGTTGAGGGATTCCCATGTTCCGCTAGCGTTTTCTCCCTGTGTTCGTAGCTTGTACTTGCTGTGACCTGTCATCCCCATCTCTCTCCTTGCATGCCAAGTGACATTGAACATGACATCACAGCAACAGAGAATCAAGAGAGGAACGAGATAGTGTGGGTAAAAAAGTGCTTTCAGCAGAATAAGAGATGTTTCCCAAGTGTTTGGTTTCCCTGCCTTGCCGATCTATAATACGTGAATCCGGTTTCCCAGTGCAATGCTAGTTTCCTGACGCTCCCAAATCACGGCCAAGCGTGGTGTATGCAAACTCCTTTTCATTCCCATCCATTCCCTTCCAGTCCTTGTCCTGTGGCGGTGATCATTCCGCAGTAAAATATAAACATAGAATCCGAAATAATGACCAACACCGTCCACGCTCAAGGGGGTATTTGTCCATCTTTAAGTGTTTTTTTCATGCGCCGTGGTTTTAACAAAGGAAATGGTCGTGTACCAAAGGGTACTGTTCAAAAAGGGGGTTATTCAAACGCTTCAACCCAGTAGTGAAGTAAAAAGAAAAGAAAGGAAGAGAAAGGGTGCTGGTCCCAGCTATTATCAAGTCACAGATCCCCGCAGTCCCATCGCGTGTCGCGCCAGGATCCTCCTGGGATCATGGAATAAAGATGTGTGACCAAAATAAGAGAATAGCTCCGGAGATCCATTGCCCTAGATCCTTTGTCGATATCGGAAACTCAGGCAGTGTCCAGATCCAGCTTCGTTGGCCTTGGTATCGATCGAATCGGAAATGAAATGAAGAGGTAAAATTATATCCAAGAAGGGTGAAAAGATGTTCGTACAGATGAGATAAGAATTACTCAGTTGGCAATCAATAACTGTCAAAGCTCGACTTCTCGGAGCTTGACTTTTCAATGGTACTTTTAGGGCTGGTGTTGATTCGGCTGAAGACCTTGCCGCCAAGTCGGTTGAGTTTGTTTCCGTCCTGGGTGCGGCGAGGCGCATCAATCAACATCTTTTCGACCGGGTCGACCTTGATCTTGCAGAAGAGCTTAGAGAACAGGTACTGGTCGCCAGCGTGGTTGAGGAGGGGCAGGGTGCGGTAGCCCTCCTTCAAGTTGGTGAGTTTAGCGGTATAGGTAGCGACGGCCGGGCGCTCGTTGTAGCTTTCGCCATCGTTGGAGAGCTTGACAGACCAGCGAACAAAGATCAGGTCGGGGTGCTTGGTGGTAACCTTGAACTTGAACTGCTTGTCAAACATGGGGTTGAAGCCGTTCTCGCGAATGACCTCGGTCTGAACCTTGAGGGGCGAGTCTTGCTCCATCACCAAGTTGGAATCGGCCTCCTTCTTGTCGCGCTTGTCGTTGGCGTGAAAGATCTCGATCTCCACATAGGGATCCATAGACTTGTTGGCGGAGAGGTTAGCAGGTCGCATAAGCTGCTGGGCAGAGATGACATCAATGCTGAACGAGACAACACTGCGCTCCTTCTTGCCCTCGGCAATATCGGAGTTGTAGGGCAGGACCTGAATGTCTCGAAGCTCAGCGGGCTTAAGGACGTAACCAGAGGAATCCTTGCCACCATCAAACATGGCACGGTTAAGCTGCATTCCCAGGTCGAAGGTCTGCCAGTTGAGAGCTGCCATCTGGACACCGCGGCGCCAGTAGATGAGAGGGTCGAAGTTGTTGGAGGTGATACGAGTTCGATCTGGGTAGACTCGCATCATGTAACGCATGTTGTGGATATCCAGAGCCATCTTCTGCTCCTTGGCGCGAGAGTGCTTGGCAAAGCTTGACTCCATGAAGGAGAAGATGTGGTTGTACTGCTTCGCATCGATGGTGTCGAAGCCCGAGAATTTGACTCCGGCACAGTAGACACCGAGTTCACCAAGGACCTTCACCGTCTTGTTAGGGGCCTTCTTGGCTGGTTGCTCGCCTGCGCTCTCGTTGTCGCTGGTGCTGCTGCTCATCAAACCCTGAACCTCACCCTCGGTAATGGTGTTGACGCGGGTCTTGCTGACCAATCTTCGCGATGAATGGCTAGGGGTCAGCATTGGGCTCTGAGGAAGAGACTGAGAGGGCATCGAAGCGGAGGCGTCGGGAATGGATGGTCGCATCATGGGAGAGTTGAGGCTGTTGCCTCGGCGACGACCCCGGAAGTCATTGCCAGCAACAACCGGCTCTTCCTTGATCTGAGGCTTCTTAACCTTGATAAGAACGCGCTCCATAAGCTCGGAGGGGGTGGGGAGCTTGTCTGGGAATGCTTCCAGAGTCTCTGTAACCAGCCTTGAGCCGAAGCACTCCTTGATGATCTCAACCATTGTCGCCTGCTGAACTGGACTGCAGTGGACCTCGAGAGAAATCCAGAGGGGGAACTTGGACTTGACGAATGCGTACTTGTTGATGGTGGTCATGACCTCCTTGAAGCTGATAGAGGTTGTCATGGTGCGGCCGTGGTTAACTTCGGGTTGGCCGTTGTATCCATCCCAACAATCGACCTCAACACATCGGCATCCTCGGACAAGAGCTGATATGTAGCCCTCTACACTCGACTGACCAGCGACCTGGCGGCCGAGGAGGTAAGTGTTGTGGGAGCTCGAAATGAAATACTCGTTCATGGGGCGGTCCAGGACAATGTTCTGGGGCTCAGGCGCGATTGGGTCGTTATCCTCTGACGTCAAGAAGCCAACGAATGCGGCTTCGGACATAATCTCGGCGGTTTCTGTGGTGTCGGCCTCCTCACTTCGGTACTGGCGGCAGAACCGGGAGAAGCGCTTCTCCCAGGCAACCCGGTTAGAATCAACGTCCTCGCCCTGGGCTTCGCGCAGAAAGGTTAGAAATTCTGTCAAAGTGAGGCCAAGCTCGGGGTTGGCAGCGAAGCTGCGGATAATTCGTTGCACATCGTTCCTTTGCTTCATACGTCGCACAAAGTCCTTGAACTCCCGAAAGTTCAGTTTTTGTCGTCGTCGAGAGTCGGACAAGTGGAAGTTGACTTCGAGAGTCGCCTGTGAGCTGTAGATGTGAAGGTTCTGGCACACGCGCTTTACACCAGCAATATCCATCTCCTCCTGTTCGGGGCTTCGAGCCTGGTCACCAAACTCCTTTGCCATCTCTGTTTGCCAGTATTGGGCAATGGCGCGGTCGTTGAATGCCATCAACGATGTCATGAGTTCCTGTCGATACCTCAACATAGCGTCCAAGAATTCCGTCCATAGCGATAAGCTCTTAGCGTTGTCGGTAACAATGTGCAGGAACCTGGTCTTTGAGTTTTCCGGAACGGTGTAGATGATGGTGAACCAAGTGTTGATATACTTTTCAGAAAGATCGGCCATTCCGTAGTCGAGGATGTACTGTTGGATATCAGAGCCCGTTCGAATCTCCCTGATTTCGTCGACATGAAGCGATTTTTGAGGGCGAGTGGGATCCCAAGAAAGCTTGTTGGACTCAGTTTCGTAAACAAGGTTGATCCTCTTTGGGCGGCTTTTCCTCGATACCTTCCTTACCGGGCACCCGTTGCGGAGCTCAGCCGGGAGCACTGGGCCAGCCATAGCTCCAGCACTTCCACTGATAGAACCATGAGTGCTGTTGGCGGATGAAGTGTAGGTAGCGCCGTCAAAGCCAACCATGGAGATGGAGTCGTCGGGGATGAACTCCGGTTCCTCGTCTGTGTCCGTCAAGGCGCTGTTCTCAGGAGGCGCTGTAGCATTGCTGTCGCTGCGGCGTCTAAGGATGCTGGGACCTACGCTTCCGTCGCGGCTGGCAGGGGCGTTAGAAGACGGACGTCTTCTTCCTGCAAAGCGTTGGGCTCGGTTTGAGAATCGACGGATGAGGCCTCCCTTGCTGTTGTTCGCTACTTCGGACATAGCATTGTATCCGAGAGAGTTTGTGCTGGTCTTCCGGGACAGCACAGATTCGGGCAACTGAAAGTTGGAAGGGAAAGCTTCCTCCTCCCTACCTCGCATTGGTTCAGGGGAGGGCTGGACGGAGGAGTATGTGGTTAGAACGGCGGTATCAGGAGACATGAGTGGTGAGCCGTCTTGTGAATTTGAGGTTCCTGATGAAGCACTAATGGCTGACATGGGAATGGGGACTGGTTGTGTTTGTAACGGAAAGGTTGTCTGGACCTGACCGAGGTGAGAGCGTGTTAATGAGGACATGTCGGATATTTTGTGAGGAGTTGTTAATATGGATTTTGAATCAGAATCAGGACTGAAAGACATGGTCGTGCTGAGAGTGGTGACTACACTATAAGAGCGAAATAAGTCGCATTCGAAGGTTGCATCGACGTATATAAGAGCTCAGTCAGAATGGGGAGCCATGGTGGGATGTCTGGCCTGGGGGTAACGATAAGAGACGCGAATTGCGGGGAAGAAGCTGCGGAAGCCGATCCCTCGTGGAGCAGCTGTCAACCTGGGGTGCAGCCAGTGTCAAGTAGGACGCCGTAGACCAGGGCAGTGTCGACCGCACGTAATGAATGCAGATGCAGGGACGCAGGTAGGCTGAAGCGTTGCTGAGTGGACCACGCAAGGGCAGTGAGGTCGAGCAACACGCGGATGACTAGGTAGGTCTTAACAAGGCCGATCCGAGGCGTGATGATGTGCCAAGTTCGCAGCAGCGTGGTGAGCTGGCAGAGGGCGGGATATGCAGGTGGCTCCTTTCGGGCCGCCTTGGGGTCGCTGGATCAAGTAAAACAGGGCGTTCGTGTTTGGCAGGCAGAGAAGCTGCAGCACAGCGCAGAGCTACTGGTCCAGGTGATGAGGAGAATGGAGAAGTGTCCGTCGAGAACCACAGCTTGGAGTAGCTTCAGCTAATAAACACGCTCGTCGGTAGCGTGGGTAACCAAGTAGAAAGTCAACACCAACAACGTCCTGCGCTGGGTTCTTATTCGATGCGATAAAGGCTGAAAGGTCGATTCCTAATAGAACTTGGGGGAGAGAAATCGATTAGGCGCAATTCGAATGGTAAGCAATATCAATTCCGAGAAGCCGCAGGTTCTTGGGTAGCAGGTTCAAGAAGAAGTCCGAGGATCGAGGTCTCAAAAGTCGAGATGGCTGAGTCACCCAACGTCAACGCGACAGATTCTCGGTAATCGTAGATTGTCGCAAGTTTGTCGGCTCGTTACAATTGAGCTGCACGTCGTTGTCGAGCGTGTAATGAAGGAATCTGAGCAATGCTGAATGAGAAAAGAATTCGTATGTCTCGTCTAGACTGTCGAAGGTTTCTTTGAAGAAGCGGATGTTATGGCAGACAAGAAATGAGAAAGGCGAAGAGGTAGGTTAGGTTAGGTTGTCAATGGGAAAGTTGGTGGTGGAGCGGGAGGGGTAGAAAAGATAGTTGAGATGGAAAAGGGGGGGGAGTCCAAGTAGTAATAAGTAGTAGCTCGGGGCGGTGGTTTATGATAGCCCGGGAGCGAGAAGGTAAAAATAAAGAGGAAGGGGAAGGGGAAAAAAAGGCAATTCCCTCCTGATAGGCTTGCAAGGCAGAGAGAAGCTTCAAAGTATGATGGCGTACTTTTTTGGCGCGTTGGAGCGGGCGAGACTTTGCAAAAAGCTAACGTCAAGAGAGCTAGCTCACAGAAGACGGGAGATGGAAGCTGATGGGATGGGAGCGCAGTGCGTGGGCAGCGAGAGCGTCTTGTATGCGGCGGTGCGCTGGGCAGTTTGGGCTTGGAATTCTTGGGCTGGGGCCGGGAAATTATGGCGGAGGGGTTACCAGCCAAGAGTGTTTTTTCTTTATTTGGAGCGTCTACTTGACACGAACTGATCTTCTGGCAGTGCAATGACAGTACAGCGCTGTGTATGCCCTGTAAGGTAGGTAGTGTGTAGTGAGTGTGTGTTGTCCGACTCGGTCGAATCGGGTTCTGGGTTGGATTGGGCTGTCTGTGTGAGCTTCACTAAGCTTAGTGCTAACAGCCCACTAGAGTCTCCTGTACCTGTGCCTGTGCCCGTGCATGTGCCTGTAACAGATGTACCCAAGATATTCCTACTCCTACTCCTACTCCTTCACCTACATCTACACCTTACAACTGATCCGCTGTCAATCTCAAGTCAGGAGGAGCCTGGCCTGGGCGAGGGCAGGCAGAGGCCCGGAGGCCAGGCAGGCAGGGCACAGGGTGATGAGGATGACCAGGGAGGCATTGATTGATTGATTGATTGATGTGACTGGGATTAGGGACTGGGGCTTGAGGCCGGGGACTTCCCAACGCTGGGACTTCCAGTGACTTGGGGACTAAGGTACGTACCTCTCTTCTCCCTACAGCCCTTTTTTTTAATTATTTTTTCCCTTCGCTTTCTTTTTTACTGTGGACGACAGACAGACCGGGGTGGATACTGGAGAGACTGGGGGAGGCGACCGGGGGGGTGTATGATTTCCATCCATTGCAACTTGATAGAGTGGAGTAAACCATGGTCAAGGGGGAGGCGAATGGTTGGGCCCTGACGGTGTGTGAAAGCAAAAAGCATGTCCTCCTTATGCAGATGCAGAGTCCAACTTTAGCTGGTAGTTGCGGAAGACTCAGACTTGATCGTCTACAAGGGAGAGGAGAGTTGCGAGTTAAGTTTTCCAGGGAGAGACGGTTTAATGCACCACAACCACATTAACTCAACCTCAACTTGATGAAATTTTCCGAGGTCTAGGTCTAGCCAGTTTTGATACACCAAAGCTGCACATGACTGAAAATTAATGTCGTTACAGGACATTGTCTCGAATAAGAGATTGACCGACATGCCATGCCATGTCGTGCCGTGCCATATCATATACCGTACACATACATACGGTGAAGAAGCTCACCTGCCTATGCCTCGGTGTTAAGAGTAAGAGCAGGGCGAACGGGCCAAGTCACCAAGCAATTGGGAGACAGGGCTGGGGGAAAGGGGGAAGAGTCATACTGATGGTTACACGGAGACGGACAACCAAATAGAAGCACTAGACTCAGAAACATCCATCGCATCGCATAGGCCAAGGTCCCAGCCCAGCGTGCAAACGTCAAAGTGCCAGGGATGAGTTACATAGCAATGGATGCTTGCTTGCTTACCTTTGGTTAGCTTACCTTGCCTGTCCTTTACCTATGAACTAGCCAAGATAAAAAGGGCGAGACGCGAGTGCATTCAACAAGAGGTGTACAGCAGAGATCCAACTTGGCGGTGTGAATTGTCATAGACGTAACTCTTGGAAACAACCAGCGCGTACCTATGAGGGTTGTTCTATACAGTCACTGAACTCCAAAGATGGGGAGCCGGAACGTTGGAAAATGACGATGGATCCTGGCTCAATCCTCCTCCTCCTCTTCTCCTCCTCTCATCCCCCCCTGCAGATTAGACAATACGTGTAATCCGGGAACCGTTGTGCTGTGCCTAACTTCCATTAGCGCTCGGCAGTGGGCTTGGGCTGTTCCTTTGAAGGACGGATTGAGGCTTTGTGCTTGTGGGCGGGACTCGGGGCTCGGCCGTCAGATGGACGCCATGGATCATGGATAGTGTGGCTCACACCGTTTTCTTTCACTTCTCCTTCTGGGCCCCCCCTTTTTGGTTCTTTCACTGGCCCAAGGTTATAGAAGGCTGACAGAATAAATGCTACTGGCTGCTTGTTTGCTGTGTTGGGCTTCTCGTCTATTCGGAGTGCGGCAGTGCTACCAACAGCACTGATTTGAGCTAACGGCCAACCATTCATAGTGGGGAAACGCCATTAATATCATCATCATAAATCATCATGCTTGCGATTCCATCGTTGCTGATGATGATTGATGATTTTATGGTTCGGCATTTGAATCCTTGTGTAGCTGTGATCCCGGGACAAGGATTGCAACTATCTGTGTACTGACTCTCATTGCTCCAGCGCATTAAGGAGATGCTATGATTTAGTGCATCTCTCAAGGGAGAGCTGGTGCGAAATAAGAGAGATAGAGATGGGCGCCGCCGGATCCGAGAGGTCTGAGCTGCACACCTTCACTTACGAGTTGATCAATCAGAATGAGACGCGCCGGTGCAAATCCAATTTCTCCGCCATGCCAGAGCAATCCAAGGGACGAGATGCAAATCCCCCCGTTCCTGACTAACTAATCTGTCTAAAAGGGAGATGAGGATGATATGAATTAATAGGACGACAATATGGTCTGATAGACATGCGCAATAAGCCTGGTTGGTCGCAACACAATTGTTTGATGATGAGCAACCAGCGAAGAATGACGATGGAATAAGCCGTCTTACCCAGCACTAACTCCCCTTCTTGGCACAATGGCATGGCACCATGGCATGTAGCAAAGTTTCTCTCAATATAAACAAATTCTCTTTGAAAAACCAGTGAGTGAGCAATCAGTGATCACGATACGATATTGAGAACCAGGCTGGATACGGCAGAGCAAGAGGGGCATAGGGTGGTGAAAAAGTCTATGGGTTGGGGTTGGACTCTTTTTTTCTTTTTTTTTTTCTCTCTGTTTTTTTTCTTTTTAACTTTGGCTTTGGTCTAACAAACAAGCTTGGTCTCACTCTCAACCAAGCAACCACCAAGACCGGCTGTTTATTTGTGAGTTTGTTTGCTTGCTTGCTTGTTTGTTTGTGAGTTTCGTCTTTTCCTGTCTTATTATTGTGTCTTTGTCGGCTCCTTTTTGCCCTCTTGGCATGATTATCTGCATTTGTGGTATCTGTCCATGGTTGATTGCGACCCTCTAAAATCATGATCACGAGGGAAGAAGGAAAAAGAAAAGTCAAAGAGCGAGCCTTGACAACAAACGACCGCTCCTAAGCTTACTTGAGACCCAGTAAGCGGACAGAAAAAAGGGAACAAGCTTGGCTAGTGACCCGTCGGGCCAAGCCTGGCAATGTTGGGATGAATTACGAGCTCGCCATACCGGTTCGAGGAGTCAATGACAGCAGCGGGCCTGCTCAATAGTCTTGGACCGCTGCCCATGGCTATAATTCCGCCCTGGATAGTCACAGAAGAAAGAACAATTCCATGACAGGGGATAGCGAGCTTGCGGACACCGGTTGTGCTAGATGACTCTCAACGCCCGCTAATACGCGTACAGTACCCGTCTCCGCGCCTACACTTAGGTGTCTTCGCGTGTACCTCAATCTCTCGCTTCGGCACATGGCTAGCCATGTGCCCGGTGTCGGTCAAAGCAGCAGGGCTACCAATCAATCGCCACAGGTACTAATTGCGGTTCTGATATTGAAAGGTGGTACAGAGGTGACTCGATATCTGCGGCCTGCCAGTGATTTAACTTTGCAGGCCACATGAAAGCCACATGTCCAAGTTTCTGTTCAAACAACAAAAGTGCCCCAAGATGCCACGCAGTCAAGTCAAACCGGGTGCATTAGGCATTAGGGGCTGGTGAGCCTCTAGATGGCGGCTTGAACAGTTCAACTCCGCGTTGCGCCTCAGTAGCGTAGCGCCCATAGCGTAAGGTAGCGTTGTGTTACAAGCTGGGGCTGGGGCTGGGCTGGCCGGACATTTGAGCCTCCTCTAGCCATGACCTCAGTCTGACACGATGTGTGGAGCGCCAATGTTCATTTTGACTCCAGCCAAACCGACCCGAGCGGAGGGAAATTGGCCCCTTGAACTTGAACGGGGCCGCAGAGCCGAAGATTTGAAACGAGAGCAGCGATGATTTAGATCGACTAACAGCCGACATTCGATTTTCAGTGTTGCACTAAGGCGAATCATCATCATTTGCCTACTCGTGATGTGATGGGATATGGTATTAACAATATTCCATGGATTGCCTCAGGAATTGAATAAATGAAGGTACTACAGATACAGTACCTGCTTGAGGTTGCTTGGCAGTAAGGAAAGAGTGCCGGCGACTTCCTTATTCTACCACCGCTAAAATTACCAGCCTCAGTAAGCCGTCTTCCATTGGGTCATCGTAGAATACTCACCCAGATGGCGTTCTCAACTTCTTCCTGGCATTTCAATCCTCCTCGTTCAGCATCGCCTCTCTAATCTCATCTATCAAGGGATTGTATCCACTATGGGTACTCAAGCGAGCGCCGATTGATCTCTATACAGTGCAGTGCTACAGCGTACCAGCGCATGCTTACCTCATCTGCCTTCCATTGTTTAATCTCAGTCTCACCAGGGAACCCAAGCAGCCTGTTTGAGATGACAGTTAGCCTCGCCCACAGCTAGGCGCAAACCAAATGTTGACCACAATATCAGTGCCCTCGGCGCTCTTTAGGGCCCTCGTCCTGTTCATCGTATCCACTGTCACAAGCACCGGAACACTCTACTCGACTTTCCCCGGCAAGCCGTCGATATTAACCCTGCCCTACCCTCGCTAGAGGCTGGCACATCCTGATCCTCAAAAGTGACCGCTATAATATTACTGCAGTCTTGCCTGCGCTGTGGCTGGGGACAAGGCTGCATGGTACGTTGGGTCTCAAGTCATCGCCAGTGCATATTGCCACGCAGCCACGGTAGACTGTACCCAAATACTCGGTTAAGGGGGGCAGGGTTTACTCGATAGGGCATGCAGGACGGTAAATCCAGACACGATTTCGGATAACTCTCGTTTACAAGGTCGAACCAAGAAACCCGAGGTCAGCTAAATCCCAGCGATACGTCCATCCTCATTCACCAACAAATGAACTCTCAAGACTTATCACTGAGGTGACGTGGCACTATCGCCTTTGCCGATTGCAGATATCAAAACACAGCAAAGTGCCGCGCGCTGACGGTATCATGGCATTGCTTGACCACTGTCTTGAGTGGAGTACTGAATGACCACTTCCTCGCTCATGCTTACCTATCGGCTCATGTCTTGCTTCCCCGTACCTCTTCATATTCTGCCTCCTCTCTCTTCGAAACAGGTACAATCAAAGGGCGGCGACATTATGACTCCCAAACATGCCCAGGCACGAGGTGGCCAGACGGATCAGACGCCGGCCAGGCAAATCCTGTGGGGAAGAGGCCAATCGCGTCTTAGATCCAGGGGACGGGTTGAGGAGCGTCATGGCCTGTGGTAGCAGAATGCCTGAGACGTGGGAGGCTGAATGCCCCAGAATACCAGTTCCTAGGCTTAAGATGCAAATCCCACATTCCGCCAGTTTCTGTGGGACGTACTGCCAACGCGCCATATGATTTGACGATAGACTTATGCTGGACAAGAGACATCTTGAAACAAACGCCTGGACAGCCAACAACGGAATGAGATCATCATCTCGTCGATCCTTTGGCGCCGACTCCCGCCAATTTTAGGTCAGGGCCCCCAAGCTACAGACAGGGGGGAGACGAGGGCCCCGGACCGGCTTGGAACCTGCATAGGGGTGTGCACATAGAAAAAAGATCGTTTGCTGCGGGCAGCATGTCGCTGTGGGGACCTCCCAGCTATCTCGGCCGTAGGTTACGGAGAAGACATGTCCGTACCTGGCCGTCCGCTCAACCATCTTTGACGGACGCCATCCCCCCGCTTTCTTATCACGAACAGTCGGTAATACGGTCTGCAGCCTTGTCAGGCTTCTGCCGTCCCTAGCTGCAATATTCTCGGTATTATGATGTTCCCTTTCCTTCTCTTCAATTCTCCCACAGTGAGATCATGGAGATTAGATAGAAATTGCGCCGCAAATGGGGCCCCTTGTTGACAAGGCCATCATTGCTAATCTACCAAAATCTTACTCGCCCCGTGCTGTTGAATCCATCGCGGTTCGCTCAACAAACCCTACCTTGGGTTTCTAGAGTTCCAGTAGCGGGGGTCTATCAGAGCAGCGAACATGGACGGCGTTTCGTTTTCGACTGTACATACACCGACATTTCTAGATGACCGGGCATGATTCTTCTGATCACGAGGTGTCCATTCCGGACCCCAAGCTGCAACAGAACCAGCAATAGGGACCATGGCGACATTATCATATCACATGCGGTGTGCTGGTACTCGCTTTCGTCTGCGCCGGTGATAGGATACTCTTGGGCGGCTCCCCATTTCAAGTTGCGCGAGAAGCAATGATGGGTGTTGAAACGGCACCGGTGTGCTGGGCCAGCCATAGCCGCCAGAAAGGCTCTGATTCGCTACTGATTCGTCAAGGGCTCGCTACGTTACGTGGGGAAGGATAATGACGTCGCTTGCCCTGTCTTCCATCCAATCGGTTGCAGCATCTATCTTTGCGGATGCCCGGCCCCTAGGAGATCTCAAGGGGCCTTGTTATGAGACATGGGGCTGTCATCTGCTAGCACTTGAGCCCTGAGCCATTGGGCCCCTGGGAGCAGTGAGCTCTTTTGAAGTGTCTCGGGAGACGACTTGCAATATCGCTCAGCCTTGCGTCTGTCTGTGTTGATACCCGGACAACCAGGTACCCTTCTGGTCAGCGTTTCTACACTGGCACCTAAGGGCGACTTAATGCACCGCAGGAACGCAACGCTGCATTCGACGCCTATACAAGTCTCATCAATTCTATCGCTGGCCTGTTTAAATATGGCCAGCCCAGCAAACAAGTTTGTTCACGGGAAAATAAGGGTGGCCGGAAAGGTGATATGACGCGATTGCCGGGTGACGTAGGGGATCTCCTTGCTCGGTAACAACAATGGAAGACGCGGGGGCACGAAGCGGGATCAAATACGGAGCACAAACGTTGGAGCTGCATGAGCAGTCACGGGGTCGTCACATCAAAATGGTGATAGCATTCTCGAAACTCGCAAGTCATGTCTGGTACGCTGATGGGTCACCCAGTCTCCTGACGTGGCTATTGTGATTGGAAATTGGACTATGTTCCACAGGATCAACCTCAGATATGTTACAAATGTTTCTCTCGAGAAAAAGAAACAACCCTCACTACTCGACCCGAACCGCCCAGAGCATCCCTCGACTTCCAAGTCAAAGGAGGGGCAGCGTCTCGGCCTCGTCGGCCATCACTGAAACGTCTTCTTGAGATGCGACCCGGCCGGGGTCCTTGCATGCTGAAGGGATGCGATGCGATGTTCCGTTGAGGCTATCACGCGCCAATGCCCGTGTACCCGTTTGTTCTAGGCATTTCTAAGTGCCTTTGCAGCCTTTGCTATTCCGTTCTGGGCTACCATATTTTGCCGATATGAATCTCGTATTCAACTCGCTTTCCCATTGTTGTTTGCTCTTAGGGCTATATTTGCCCACCGCTACAGATAACGTAGTAGACGCCAAGCCCAAGGCCTGCTAAGCGGTCGTGGTGCCCGTCGTATTATGCCTTTCTGGGCATTGGCACGGCCGGATTACGAGTGGTCCAAGATGCGCCGTATTCTTACACAGGCACAACAAATGTTGCCGATAATTCCGTTCCAAGACTTGTGCGACACGCCCTCAATTTCCACTATTCTACGGGCTGCATCCACGTGCGCTTCCCCAAGCAGCACGTCAAAGGGATTAACCCCTTTGTAGGATGACAGCCAACCACAGCAAGCCAAGCATCTGCGGTATGCCATCAGCCTCTGTATCGAGACCTTGAATACTCTCGCCTATGTCTGGCAATTAGCTGCGTCACAACCACCTTGCTCTGTCGGCGCAAGGCACAACGCAATATCCAATCTCACCATGCATGCCCATCGCGTCATTGCTGCTGGGCACCTGATGTTCTGCAGGCTACCTATGCGATGCTATGCCAGCAAGGAGTGGCACAGCGTAAGACCTCTTACATTGGCCCGCGTCAACCTGTTGTGCTACAGAAGCCCTCCACTGTGAACTACAGTATGCGAAATTCCCAACCATTTGCGGCCGACAGGTCTTGAAATCCAATTATCCGCGCGAGGCGAACTATGGCGTTCTGTTTAGGAAAGCCGCAATTAACGCAAGCATATCGCAAGATGGCAACTGATCACTGGTAGGAAATCATTCCTATTTCTCAAGCGCATACCATATGCAAGTTGCAGATTATCCAAGTACATAGTCGCACGCAGAGCTATGACCAGATTCAGCCTGGGTATCTATCTATCGACTCGAGATTAATGAATTCGAGCTTGAATTCTTCAATATTACCCATACAAGCCAGTTATTGACACGGTTAGTCAACGGTCGCAGAATATAGATGCCGCATTGGGCTGGCCCTCTCTATCACGACCTCATCCTGCCTACCCTGGCACGTAGGAAGCCACATAGAAAGTGCTCGTGATATGACACGCAAAATTATCCCGCGCTGACGGACATGTCGATTGGACTGACGCAGACCACGCGGTGGGATTGATACCACGGGAGTGCCCGCCCATTGCGCGGCTGCCGCTGCAATCAATGCCGCATATGGATTGGGCAAAAGGGTGACAACGTGCATCAAAAACCGCCAATCTGTGATTGATCTATCAGCTCGGCCTTCCTATTGAGGTGCAGATATTCGGATGAGGACCGCCGGCTATTGCAACTGATAGCTTCGAGGTTACAGTACATGTTTTCACTGCATTCATCAGACAATCAATACTTGATACGTTTACGATTATCAATCGATGGTATCTCGGTAATTTGTTGTGCTGTACACAACATACCATACTGCGACCTTTTCCATCTACACCTCTGGCGGCCTCATCAACCGCGGACAGGCATGCTGTACGCTCGGAGCAAAGGCGGCCGACTAAGTTCCTGAGATGACTCGAATCGAACCGTGCCCTCATTATGCGAGATGAAGTTTGGCTTCTCGATATACGAATCTTATTGACAGGGTCTCGGCGAATTCCTCTTACAGAGAGGTCTAGAACCAAACTCTACGGCTGAGCTGCTATGACTGCCAGGGCCTGCGCCGTTGATTGACCCGGGCTGAAGGGAAAGAAACACATTTTTTTCTTTTTGTAGCATGTTCCTGGCCTGCATCAAGTCTACTTCCATACGCAAGAAACAGACCACCATAAGGACACGGCGCCACCCTTCTCAACGGATCAACCATCCGGTAACCTCATCCGGATGTTTGGCGTCCAAAGGATCAAATTGTAAAGGGCCAGATGGCGACCAATTTCACGCGGGACACGCCTTCGATCCTTTGCTGACACAGTGGCGCTTGGGCCTGCTGTTGCTGCTGCACATCATTGATGCGCAACAAGGGGGTTTTCCGATTGTCGTGGGGAAGTCAGAGGTATAGCATGTCAATAACCATGGTGCAATTTGTATGCCTCTTTCGAACGGCGGTTTCGAGAAAACAACAATGACTGGCAATACCTGACTACCCAACGTATCAGCAACACGAGTGACCAATCCAATTTCACGGGACTGATCCCCAGGACATCAGAGCTTTGGGCTGAATACCAGAGGCGTCATTGTTTGTTAGCGTCCGCGACGACATTCAACGGGGCTGGGAATTCTGATGGCTCAAAGCCTAAATTCAGCACTTCGTTACAGGAGTGTTTCTGTTTAGTCAGTGGGCAGAATACGGTCGAGGTCACACAACTGCGCGAGGCAATGATATACCGTGCTACTTTGTAGAATGATGCTATGCAATTGGCCTATGTCGAAGATTTTCCTAACCAATGGCGAAATATTTGCACGACCTCAGATACTGAGCCTGTCTGTCTGTCACTCAACCTCGAGACCTAGTCCAACAGATGCCGCGGCCCAAAGGGGTACACTGTACCTGAAATCAGTGGAGAATCTCAGCAGGCATCATGAATCTTGGCGATTTGGTTTTGAAACGACATTGTTCGACGGCATTCTTTCAACATACCGTATTGCTGTCTCGTCGATATTGAGGTTGACAACTGTTGAGCCACCTAATAGAAGCTCCACATTGCGCCAGGTGTACCGCGTCTGGGCGTTCGGCAAATTTGAAGATTTTTGAAACGCATCTTGATTTTCATGGTTGTTTAAAATCACCACGGATAATCCAAGCCACTCTTGGTGGGCATACCTTGTCTCGAATCTTCAGGGACTAAGAACCCCTACCTCGCATCCATCTAGGTTGTCGGGGTGTTGACTTACAGCCTCGTGTTGGTTTCGATGCTCAGCCTTCTAGAATCCTTCTACTGGACCCCTGACTCGGGATCCCTGACGGCAATGGCTTTGACGTTCTTCTGGCGTCGGGCGCTGACGGTCCATCTTCAGGGCGTTTACTGGAGATGACCACCTATAAGCACCAGTGGCTGGGAATTTGCTTGGGCTTGCTCTGTTGGTACCGATAGTTTGATTGTCTTCATTACACAGGCCCACCCCAAAACTTGGATGAGAATCCTGCTATACCCAGAAGCACTGTTGGGTACATCAGTGGCCTTGTCACATCGGTATGTGTTGTACAACGACAGAGAATTATATCGACAATGACGAGTCAGCTACAATGCATCACATGAATGCCACTATCGACCTCATAATAACGTCAATGGGGAGGCTTGAACGACAACGTTACAAGGTGACATTGCCAACTCGGGCTTTTAGCCACATGCGACAATTGTCACAAATCATACTGTCTGACAACGTTGGATGTTATCCGAAAGAGTCTTGTGTCGCCTAAAAACCACTGGCTGGTTCGTGCATCCTTGGTAGTCAGTTGGTGACGGGAAGAAGTTGAGATCCGACAGCATGGTATTCTGACTAGCATGGGGTCTCAAACATCAGGATTGGCTTATTCCCCAAGGTCCTAACACAGCCCTGCTGCGCTGGCAAACGTTTACTCCACTATCAGACCTCATTTTGGAGATGTTTGCGTCCTTCAGCCTTGTCGATCTCACCGCACATACACCACGGTCTAGGCACCTACGGCACAGTAATGGTAGCTACGCATTGCCCAAACATCTGGTCAGCTGGGCTATATGCTGTATGTAGGCTGACGAGTGCAACCTTGGGACCCTTGAGATGGTGAACCACAAGCCAAGGGTTACCCCTCTGGTTGCTACCTTTTCGCCTCATTTGCTCGAACGGGTTGACCAAGTGGTTGTGTTGACTTGCTGGCAAAATTGAGTAATGGGTGGCCCTCTGTGCGAGACCTGATCGACCAGTTGTAGATGGTCTCTTATTAACGGCTATGTCTGGAATCGTTAGCCGTGGCTCGGGCCGGTCCCCATGTGTCGTCTTACATAGTGACTGGTCACTTTGCTGGCCATGTGTCACCCTACTTTGGAATACACCAGTTCGGGCTGGACTGTGTGGGAGTTTGCGAGGCAGAAGCTCGCATGGCCGTTCCTGGAGAGGTGCAGACGGCGCGGCGCGGCGAGCAAGACAAGATCGGAAGGGTGTGGCCGGCGCCGTGCCCATGGTATGGTACGTTGTGGTACGGTATGGCATCGCGTGAGAGGGCGATGTGTGGTTGATATCCAGCCTCATGGATAGATGCGGCAACCCTACATGTATGAACTTTGAGGGATAAATGTGTGCCGCTTCTCTAGGCCGCCGCCTTTTACATCATGAGATCAAAGCATGCAGAACGACCAGAGTTCTAGAGCCATGACGGCAAGCCCCAGGGTGCTGACGAGGGATTACAACTCATGGTGGTACTTGAGCCCACTTCTTCAGCAATGTTGCGCGAGAAGAAGTGATATCAATTGTGAAGATGTCAGCTGAGGCAGCGCAACCTCTGTCTACCTGTCTCTACCCGGGACGAGATGCAGGTGAGTTATCACCGACATGGTTTGGGAGTGTTCGTCGTGGTCAGTCACCATGTCTGGTGATGCCATCAAGCACATATTGTTGCGCTCCGTGAGCGTTTACTCAGCCTCACCACCACAGACAGTCGGTTCTGACTGTGCTGTAGGCAGTCGTGCCGTGCCACGTCAACTGTCAAGTGTCAATGGCATCCAGTAACTTATTGAGAGACTAGTTTAGTAAGTCGTCAACGGTCCGACACTAGTCTATCTTAGCTTAATGGTGCCTGTTTCGCAATGACAGACACTGCCGCTGAAGAGTGCAGTCGATCTTACGAGTCGGACAACGCACATAGAGGTTGACCAGAGACAACCCCTATCTGTTGACGAAAAAGCAATTACTAACATACAAAGTACTATCCGTACAGTTCCGGCACTTGCTCTGTTTGACAATGTCTGGCTTGCTAGGACCACGCATTGAATTAATCTCCCACAGGCTTACCATACCGGGGCATCACGCCATCAATTCGCATATTCATCTGGTCACGTTTCACGCGGCGAAGCCAGTCAATGTTTTGAGTTTTGGAGACAAGGACATGGGAAGCTCTGCTCTGCTGCTTGAGAGGGAGGATTATGTAGAGTCAAGGTAAGGTAAGACAGGGTTCCCCCTTACTACCTGGGAGATTTGAAACGGCGAATTCGGTTCCGATAAACTGGTCCTAGTGCGGGGGTGGACCATGTACGTACATAAAGTACGTTGGATGACAGCGACGGCTTGTTTTGAATTAATATCTATTTTGGTCGGGGCTAAGTCAACCCAGAAAGTCAATCCCCGACAACAAACGAGTTGCCTACTCGAGAGTCGTTAAACTACCATGGGTCCAATACCTGGGTCCGATACCATGGATATCCCCGACTCAAACGGGGATCCCGGAACAAGAGGGCGGACTTGATCGGAGGGAGCTATGACCCGGATCATGTCCCCGGAGATTCTGGAAAACGTCCGCAGAGACCCACGAGTAGGAGCTCAGGCCCCATCTCATCTCATCAGATGCTGAGACACGGCCAAATGCCCTAACAACGCTCTGAGGGAGATGGCAGGGGCCTCTCAGGGGCCTGGGTCTGGGTCTGACACTCAAGTCAGGGCCAACAGGCATAAACTTCAGCCTCTCGAGATCCCGCGTTGGATGCCCCAAGATCTGTGCGCCTTTGTTTGATGGCTGGGAGAAGAGCGGTTCCAAACAATTGCTATGGGCATTGTATGCTACGTGGACCAACCTACGACCTCTGCTTTGCTTTGCTTTGCTCGATGGACTCGGCAGCGGATCGCCTGCAGCTGTGGCTAAGAGCATGCATGCATGCATGCATACTGAGCTGTGCAGCTGAATATACTATTCATGGACATGGAGTCCGGCTGTGTGCCGTGCTGTTTCAATTCATGCCTGCCGACATCAAATCTCAGCCATAACCCGCATCCTTGGGAGACTGAGAAGACCAACAACCAACGACCAACACAGCATATGAGCATGAATTCTCCAAAGTTTGCCTCGTCGGTGAATAACCTTGGTGTTTCATGCCTGTTGAGTCAATGTGCTGGCACAATACACACGACAACACAGCACCAACACAAACGCAAACACAGGGAGGACCTTGGCTTAGATGCGCAATCTTCCCTGCGTGTACCCATCTGTAATTCTACGGTCAGATTGATCACGCTCTCGGTCTGTCGCTTCTCTCCGATCAAGCGCTGTGCCATGTAACGACGCCGCAAGTTTACCTTTGACCGGTCTTGTCTTGGAAGAATACCTATCTGCATCTGCATCCTTATGCACGTCCTGTCGTCATACCAAGCAGGGAGACACCCTCTTACTGAAAGGATTCCAAGACATCGGCCAAGGACCAGTTTTGGCTTTCATCGCCTGGTTATGTCGTGTGCCCATGACGTCGCGGGCGCCTCATGCTGTGCGTGTCTAGTCTATCTGCCTTGTGTTGCTAGGAAGAATGCCTCGCTGTGAGTTTCCGGTTAGTGAGCTCAGGATGGTATGATGTGACTCGACTGATGTGTTTTGTTCTGTGTGACCGAGGTGAGAACGGCGGAGGTAACCTTGTGGACTGTAAGTATTCTGATGCTGGTTAGGTCACAGAAAGCCATTCGCGGAAGAAGAGGACGTGAGTCGTACTTTGCCTGTTATATCGAGCAAAGGTGAGTGTTTCTTTCTTTGAGTGAAGCTGTTGTCGAGCTTTCAGAGTGCTATTATCAATGTTCTAGTAGTGGTTGTTCGTTCTTGTTGTTTGCAGTGTTGTGATGATATTCCAATTCAACCCATTTTCTACACGAGGGCATCGGTATAGCTAAACGAAAGCACAGAGACTTGTGTCCAAGTTTTATCATATCGTATTGATCGGAATATGGTGCTGGATTTAATTATCTTTCCTCATTGACATGCTCATCCTCATTCCTACAATCCAGACAGTGATTGGTATAGGGTAGCTTGAAAGCTATCGTCCGAGTTACAACACTTGTATACAGATAGATGTAGACGAATAATTATAGAGCTATGGGTAATGATAGTTAGATTGACACGTTAAGTGACTTCACATTCAATTACATCTAGTATCTAGTTATTGTTTTGAAAGATGGTAGTATCGGGCAGCTGGTGCCGATTACGATGCACGTAAATGTCCATGAGGAGGGTTGTGAAGAGTTAGTCAGTGTCAACATCAAGATCAACCACAATTACACAATAATCTCCCAATATTGAATGATTCTTGAGTTTATTTTGAAGCGCTAATGCCAATACTGTATCCATTGCCAAAGAATCTGGTACACAATATTCCAATATCTCTGAATAACCTTACTGTGCAGCCAGAGGCGCCGACTTGGACTGGATCTCACGAATCGTATCCCTCGTCCTTGGATTCGCCTCGAAACTAGCCTCAATAAGGTCGATAACCTCCAAAGCAGAAAAGTATAGACTCAGCTCGCTCTCAAACCACAAGTAGCGCACCTCGTTGAGATTGCTCTGGAGCACCTCGCTGAGGTACTTCAGACGCAGCCAACTGGGGGCATACTGCGATGTCTGAGGGACCTCATCTCCTCCAGCTGCACTCCCTGTGAGGGCGCTAGGCAGGAAGAGGTCGTCGAGTTCCGTAGCCGTGGCGATGAGCTTGGCAATATTGTAGGCCTCGTCCTGGCCGATGGATGACATCTCGAGAACGTCTGTGATAAGCTTGGTGGCCAGGGCTTCGGCGAGCGAGCCTAGAGCCTGAGTCCAGACTGAGCGAGCCAGGATAGGTTTCCAGACAGTGGCCATGGCGCGGATGCGAGCTGTACCTGACTCTATACAAGCTTCCATCTCATCTTGTTGCATCAGACTGTGTGCCCCACCGAGAAGATCACGAAGGATCGTCTTTTGGACGTTCATCTCGTTGGCATAGCTGCGATTGGCGAAGCTTTGTAGGCTCTTGATATCGTTGTCAAGCCGCAGCATGTTCCGGGCTCTAGGTGTTAGGTCTTCACGTTTCTTCCAGCCATCAGCAAACTCAGAGAGTTTCTCTGCTAGATACATGGCATCGTTATACAAGAACCTGTTTCGGTGTTAGTGATATCTTCAATTGATTTTCTGGGATGATCTCACATGTTGCCGCCCTCACTGAGGGAGTAGTAATAGGGCGAAATGGCTCTGAACAAGGCCAGTGCGAATGTCGGCAGACCAAACAGGCCAGGCGCTGTGGCTGCAACCGGCGCGTATTCGACATCATCCCTCGTCAAGGTAGCGCCGTCCTCTAGAATAGCGTGGATTAGCTCGAGAACAGGCTCGGGCATAGACGAAACGCTGTAAGTCTCCTTCAGAACGAGCTCTCGAGTCTCGGTTTGGGCATTAGGGGCCTTGCTCTTGGTCGGCGACATTGGCTCTGGTTCCTGAGTCCCATCATCGTCTCCCCAGCCCCAAGCAGCAGCACTGTCATCTTCATCTCCCTTCTCTGGAGCTTCTTTGGTATTTTGAGCTTCAGCAGTGCTGTCTTCTTCATCCCAACCCCAGGCATCTGCTCCATCATCTTCATCAGCCTTGGTAGAGCCTGGAGCCTTAGACTTAGGTTTGGCCTGGTTATCGGGTTGCTCGTTGTCTTCCTCCCATGCATCACCCCAATCGGCACCCCAGTCAGCGGCTTCGGCAGTTGCTGCAGCTCCTCCTGGAGTCTTTGTAATCTCTTTACCCTCTGCGATTGATACCATTTGCTTCTCAACCTTTTCAACCTGCTTTGAATCTCCAATTCCACCAAGTAGCTTGGACCGAACAGAATCAAGAGTCGTCTCTCGACACTTTCCAAGCCATATTGACGGCGCATTATCGACCCAATTTTGTAGATCCGCGAAGCCCGTATATCCGTCGTTGGTAAGTGCTTCGCAGAACTCTCGCGCTCTCTTAACCATGGCCTGGAAGCTATTCATCTCCTTCAATGATGACGGGACAGCTACTTCCAGCCACTCCCCAATAAGCTTGGGTATCACGTCGGCCATCATGAAATTGCCGAGTGATGGCAAGAGATCAGAAGGGAGCTTTTGAGCGAGGAACCCAAATGCTGTTTCTAGGTCGGTGAGTAAGGCATCGATGGATCTTGATGATTCTCCTGAGAGTTTAAGAACCTCTCCATCTGCTTGTATGGCAGGAAACGTGTCATTTCTGACGTCCATGCGGGGAGATATAATCGCAGCATCCACATTCCGCCATAGCTGCTCCATACGTTCATCGACCTCTTTGTAGGCCTGGAGACCAATCACGGCATCAGTGAGACTCATCTGCTCGTCTGAAATGTGTTAGCAATGGTAAGTGACTTGTAATATAACGATCTTACCCTCAACGGCGTCGTACACGGCAAATTGGCGTGTCTCAATGTCTGTATGGACCAAAGTCTTCCAGATATGATCGAAAACCTCATGCACAGAAGATTTGAGTTCGAAACTTCGAAGGTCCAATAGCTTCATGACTCGACAAGTCCTGCTGACGCCAACCTGATCAATTGCCTCCCAAGATTCTGCGGCGAATAGTAAGTATGGTGCCAGTAGGGATGAGATGATGTGTTAACATACTCTCGAGTAGTCGTAGCGAATCTAAGATACGACGCTCATTCTTGGCAGCTTCCACCTCACTCAAGAGCTGATTAACATGTTTGATACCCTGCAATGCGCCGTGTAGCTGTTGGCTGTACTGCACTTCTCGGTTCAAGAACTCTGCCTTTTCCTCTGCGTCTTGGATAGCCTCGCCAGAAACGTCTGGAGCTTCAGATTGTCGCTCAATCTCGGTGGCCATCGCTTTTGAGCGGAATATATCCTCCTGCAGGGCCTTTGAATTCCGTACCCAGGAATCGACATCTTGTTTAGTCTCTTGGTTGATGGTGTGTAGCTCGGCCTGCGGGCGTCGTGAGAATCATAGCTGGTGGGTGTTCGTTTATGACGGAATCAAATTACCTCCAGCCCTTTCTTGGCTTGTGCCAGAGCCCGGATCGCAGGTTGTAGCTCGGTTTCGGAGACGGGAGGGAGGACAGAGACATCGTCGGGAAAGCGACCCTCGAGGGAGAAGGCTACAAGGGCGTCACTGAGCTGTTGCGGCGCTTGTTCTGTTGTCGCGGCCATGTTGAAAGGGTGTATAGAGCTCGTCGTGGAGCTCTGTCTGGTTTGTGAAGCTATACGTGTATGGTAGGCTTAGAGTGTAACAACGCTGAGGGGCTGTTACTGCTAGTGATTTTGGGGGCTGAGTATGTGAAGTCCAAGGTCTTGAGGTCAATAAGCGAATTCAATTAAAAGTCGAGACTGTAGAACACTGAGCGCATGGTTGTTCGTGAGCTCTTGTCATGAGCTGTTGGTGTTTGTCGCAAGTTGGAGGTGACTGATCAGCCACAAGCTGGCAACTTTCCAGTGCCGTCATGACAGCAGCTGCTTCCCTAGTACCTGCCACTGTGCCACCTTCCCGCAGCGCGTGGCTGAACGTTGGCCAATGCGCTTAGCGGCTGTACAGCCAATGAATGGCGAGTAGACCCAAGCCATCGCTACCTAAGGATTGTTCTGAGCCCACCCTTGGATTGTATTGTTCTCATGGCCATGAATGGAAAAAGGTGCATGTTACAAATAAGTGCCTGCCCGAGCTGGGAATGGAAGATCGCCGTTTGGCTTGTGCTTGTGCTGCTTGTTGAGGGTATACCCGGGTAGACAGGTGCTAACCTAGTAGGTAGCCCATGCTTGTGATTGACGCAGGGAGGTTAGAAGAGGTATAAAGTATCGATGGTGGTCATCATGTGTTTGTTTGCTTATGCGTGTTTATATAATCCCCTCCTTCTATCAACTACTTCAGCTCTTCCTTTTCTGAATACCTTCAGCTGTCGTCAAGTGATACTGTAGTTGGTGTTACCAAGTGCTGCCTGTATTTTGATAGCGGGGTAATTTTCTTGCTCAGGCCCATTCTTACTGGATTGATTGGACCCCTCTTCGTTGTCTTCTCTTTCTCACTTGCAGCAAAACTACCTTACGGTACTTCTACGCAACAAAATCTTTGAAGGTGAGTGTGTTTTTTCTTGCCTTTAGGTGCTGACTGCATCGCGTGTCGCATATTTTTGTGTTTTTCTGCCTGGTCTGCCTTGTTGCCTATCTTCTTTTCAATCTCTTCATCAATAGCCTTACCATAGCGGGGTCTTCTTCTCTTCGTTACTGTGTAACAGCTCTACACCAGAGGTCGTATAACAATACGACTCAGTGCCTGTTCTTTACTACACTCTTCTCTTGGAACCATCGTTGCTTCATTCTTGTTGAATGCAGTCTGAGTTGAGCCTCTGAATAGCCGCGGGCTGCTTCTCTTACTCATATCAGGAATAAGCCTGCCGACAAAATTACCATTTTAGTCGTGATGTCACCCAAATACCCCCGTTCACAATATGCTGTAGCTGTGGTAGTTGCCCTGCTCAGTATAATCACTTATCTTGTCATCTCAAATCTTTCTTTTGCAGTTACAAGCATTGAGTCAGTCAGGCTTTTTATTTCGTTTGTCAAGTTGTGGGAATTCTATCTTGCATTATGCCACTTAATCATTGCTTCATCCAAGAATCTTTGCACATGCCATTCTCTGCATTCCGAGTATAAAGCAGCCTATCCTCACGATTGCGCTTAGTTCAGATACTGAATCACCATCTGCTCTTTCTATATAAGCTCGTATCCTCCAGCTCCTGGTGTTCTCTTCCTTTCTCCTCATACCATATACAAAGCAACACACATATAAAGCAACTAGCTAACTTATAAAGTTCTCTTTGGAGCCTCACAGGCCTCAAACACTTCAAGATGTCTTCAGACACTTCAAAGTCGCACTTCCGCAAGATACAGAGCTTCAAGACAGATTATGCTCCCTGCACAATCACCCAATATGTCTCGGACCGCAGTGGCATGCAAGTTGTTGTTGCGGACCGCCAGGGTCCCAAGCTCAACGGTTACTTCACTCTAGCCACCGAGATTTTTGACGACTCAGGTGCTCCCCATACCCTCGAGCATCTTGTCTTTATGGGCTCCAAGAGCTACCAGTACAAGGGTCTTCTCGACAAGCTCTCTTCGCGAGCCTACTCTCACACAAACGCCTGGACTGCTACAGACCATACGGCTTACACCCTCGAAACAGCCGGTTGGGATGGTTTCGCTCAAATTCTCCCTGTCTACCTCGAGCACGTTATCTTGCCTACCATTACGGATGAGGGCATCGTGACCGAGGTTTGGCACATTGACGGCGAAGGCAACGATGCTGGTGTCGTCTACTCCGAAATGCAAGCTGTGCAATTCCGCAGCTCTGAGATCATGGATCTCAAGGCTCGTCGACTCCTCTATCCCGAAAACGTTGGCTTCCGCTACGAGACTGGCGGTATGACTGATGCCCTTCGGGTTCTCACACCTGAGCGTATTCGCCAGTTCCACCGTGATATGTACCAGCCACGAAACCTGTGCCTGGTCCTCGTTGGAGAGGTCAACCAGGATGAGCTTCTTCAGATCCTTGAAGAGTTTGAGGAGTCCATCAAGGACGACATTCCTTCTCTCGATACCCCCTTCAAGAGGTTAGCCACCCCAAGCTTTGAATTGTACATGTACTGACTACTACTCGACAGGCCCTGGATTGACTCTGCCAACCCGCCCAAGATCAACGAGACACAAATTGTCACCGCCGAATTTCCAGAGGAAGACGAGACTGTTGGTGAGATTCTTGTCGGCTTCTTTGGTCCTGACTGCATTGACCTTATCGACTCCTCTGCGCTTAACGTGCTCCTCACTTACCTCTGCGGTTCTTCTGTTTCTATTTTGGAGAATGTCATCGTCGAGAAGGAGGAACTTGCCAGCTCCGTCTCCTACTGGCTGGACCCTCGACCTAACTCAGTCATCTGGCTGCAGCCCACAGGCGTTGCTACCGAGAAACTTGAATTTGTCGAGAAGCGACTGGTCGAGCTGCTCAAGGAGGTTGCCTCAAAGCCCATTGACATGGACTACATGAGAGAGTGTATCCGCCGCGAGAGGCGTCAAGTTAAATACCACGCGGAGACATCCGAGTCCTTCTACGCTACCAACATCATCACCGATTACCTCTTCGGTAAGCGAGATGGTTCCACGCTCAGAGACCTTCAGAACTTGGAGGAGTATGATGTCCTGGAGAAATGGTCGGACAAGCAGTGGCGAGACTTCCTCAGCAAGTGGATGGCTGATGCTCCTCACATCTCTATCCTCGGCAAGCCTTCCAACGAGCTGGCCACCAAGATGAAGAAGGACGAGGAGGCCCGTATCGCCAAGCGCAAGGAGGATTTGGGTACCGATGGTCTCGAGAAGCTCGCCAAACGTCTTGAGGAGGCCAAGAAGAAGAACGACGAGCCCATTCCCGCCTCGGTCGTCGATCGCTGGAGCGTTCCCGGTACTGAGTCTATTCACTTCATCGAGTCTGATACTGCCCGTTCTGGACAGGCTCGTTCAGTTGGCTTGGGTGCTGGTTCTGCGCAGAAGCTCATTGATGGCACAACTCAAGGCAAGCTTCCTCTGTTTATCCAATTCGAGGATGTTCCTACCAACTTTGTTCACATCACCATCCATATTGGCACTTCTCAGATCCCCAACGAGCTGAAGCCCCTGATGCCCATCTTCAGCGACAACTTCTTCAACACACACATCATGCGTGACGGAAAGCAAGTCGATTTCGAGCAGGTTGTCATGGAGCTTGAGCGAGACACTATCAGTTACTCCCTCAACTCCGCCCGCTACCTCAGCGACCCCGATGGCATTATGATTTCGTTCCAGGTTGAGCCTGAAAAGTATGCTGCGGCTGTGGAATGGATCCGTACCATGATGTTCGATTCCATCTTTGACCCTCTGCGTCTTAAGGCTAGCGTCACCAAGGCCCTGGCTGACATTCCCGAGTCGAAGCGTGATGGAAAGTCCATGGCAAGTGAGGTCAGTGCCGCACTTCACATGGACAAGACTTCGTTGGCTGTGGCCAAGCGGGTGCTTGTTCGTGCTGTGTACTTGAAGAGACTCAAGAAGCTTCTCGAGAAGGAGCCCGAGAAGGTCGTCGGCTGGTTCAACACTGTTCGGGACTCGCTCTTCACCTTCCAGAACCTCCGAATCCTCGTCACAGCCAACCTTGCTACTCTTCCTGACCCCTTGGCTACATGGGACACCCTGTCCAAGTCTCTGACTGCCTCTGAGAACATGATTGATATTCCCAAGCCTGTGAGCCTGCTCAACGATGAAGGTCGCAAGCCTGGATCAGTCGGCGCTGTCATCATCCCCATGACCACTCTCGAGAGTTCCTACTCGGTCTCGACAGCCCAAGGCCTGGCATCTTTCACCGACCCTCGCCTCGCTTCCATCATGGTTGCCATTGGCTACCTCGAAGCCGCCGAAGGCCCTCTCTGGAACGCCGTCCGAGGCGCCGGCTACGCTTACGGTGTCTACTTCTCCCGCGACATTAACTCGGGCGTCATCTCATACTACGTGTACCGCTCGCCCGACGCCTACAAGGCCATCAAGGCCTCCAAGGAAGCCATCAGCAAGATTGCCGACGGTCAAGTCGAGATCGATCGCCACCTGCTCGAGGGAACCATTAGCCAGATCGTCGTCATGTTCGCCGACGAGCAGTCCACTATGCCCAACGCAGCCCAGCAGAACTTTGTTCAGGGCGTCGTGCGCGGCCTGCCCAAGGACTGGGATAAGGAGGTGCTGCGACGCGTACGAGCTGTCACAATTGACGAGATCAAGACTGCTCTGCGCGAGACTATCCTGCCATGCTTTGAACCCGGTAAGAGCAATATTGTTGTAACTGCCGCCAAGATTATGCAAGAGGTTCGTTATCCCTTCCTATCAACATTAACTGTTACTAACTTTTTATAGGGTATGGAGACAGCGTTCAAGGGCATGGGCTACAAGGTCCAGACTCACGAACTCAGCTACTTCCACGACGACTACGGCCTGAAGCCCGAGGATGGCGAGGAAGAAGAGGAGTCCGAGGAAGATGAAGGACTAGAAGGCTCAGAGGGATCCTACGACTCTGATGAATCGGATGATTAGATGAAGTAAAACGAAACAGAACAGAACAAAATACATGGCGCTCAGGTAGACTCTATAGGATCAACAAGAGCATATCGGTAGCAATGCCATAGATAGATGTGATGCAAAAATACATTCAGTTCTTATATTGTACAAATGAGTCTGGATCTAAATCTAAAGGTGGCCAAGTCCTTTCTAGACGACCAGCTCCATCCCGGCCATTTTCCACGTCTAACATATCTCAATTGAGATCTCAGCATCTTTCCTATCTAAATGCTGTATTCTATTTGTAGATTTACAGCTCATCGCGTCCACTAGCCTTGACAACACCCTCCTTCTCATTTTGAAGAGACTTGTCAGCGACACCCTCGGTAACACCCTCAGAGCCCTTCCAGCCGAGGGCGTTGAGGCGCTCTGACAGGTGAGGGTGGGAGAAGTGGTAGCTGGCGTACATCCAGTCGGCGTCCATGGTGCTGAGGTTCTGGATCTGGAGCTTGAGGAGGGAGCGGGCGAGCTGCTCAGGGTAGCCGAGCTTCTTGGCGAAGGCATCGGCCTGGAACTCGAACTTGCGGCTGACAATGTGCATGAGCAGGTTGATGATGAGATCCATGGGAGCAAGGGCGTCAGAGAAGAGGATGAAGCCGACGATGATGGGGTGCTCCCTGAGGAAACCGAAAGAGGAGTAGAGAGAGTGGTTGTTGATGAAGACAGAGAAGAGAAGGAAGATGTAGAAAGAGTGAGCCTAGAAGTTCAAGTTAGTTTCTATAACTGGCTGATATAGTTCTCGTGTACTTACCTGAGAGATACCAAAGAGGCTAGTAGTGTGGCCAAGCTTCCAGTGACCCAACTCGTGAGCAAGGACAGCAACAACCTCATCGGGCTCGCTCTTCTCAATCAGAGTATCGTAGATAACAATGTGCTTCTTCCAGGGGAGACCAAAGAAATAGGCGTTGGAGTGGGCGCTTCGCTTGCTTCCATCAATGACGTAGAGCTCGTGGAGGGGGAACTTGAGGCTAGCAGCGAGAGACTCGACCTTGGTCTTGAGCTCACCATCCTCGAGGGGAGACAGCTTGTTGAACAGGGGCAGGATAGCGACAGGGTAGATGGTGATCATGAAGACCTGGAGAGCAATAACGAAGAGCCAGAGGTAGTAGAAGAACTGGTTGCCCGTCTTCTGGATGATCTTGAGGAAACCGGCCAGAAAAGGGGGTGCGAGGACAAAAGTAAGAGCCTGGGTCTTGATAAGATCGGTAACGAAGAGCTTAGGCGTCTGCTTGTTAAAACCGAATTTCTCCTCGAGGACAAACGTCTGATAGATCGAAACAGGAAGACGAAGAAGCTGGCTAATAACGGCGAAGGTCAAGACGAAAACGATAGTATGGCTGATCTCGCCCGTGAACCGCGCAGGAGCCCATCGGAGCAAGAGATCACCAGTCCAGGACCACAGTTTAGGGAGTACGTCGAATTGCATAAAAGCGAGATTTTGAACCTGAGAGTAGAGACCGTTGACGATTTCAAACTTTGCCTTGGCGCGACCGTAGGCTTGCGACTTGTCGAAGACCTCCTGGGAGACTTCCTTGGAGAGGACAGCGGGGGGAGTGGTTTTCTGGAGGACACGGTACTGGCGGAGAGTGAGGAATGTTTCGAAGAGATATTGGCCGACTGAAAAGCCCATGATGAGCTTCTTCCATGGGAAGAGCGGGCGATCGAGGAAGCGCGCGAGGCGCTGCGAGAGTTAGCATTTCTCCATGGGATTGACACATCGAATTGATAGGGACATCTCGAATGCGCGTCGAAAGGATAACACACCTGAAGGAAATCCATGGTTGCGGTGTTGTCAATAAAACCGTAAACCTGGGGATGTAGTTGTAAGAACGAAGCTATCCACGGGCGCTGCGCGGCGGCTTATCAAAGTGGGATGGGTAGATCTGGCCTAACGTAGACCTGCCTGCAACGTAATCGGGTCGGCGGTGCTATTCGCCGATATCCCGATGCCGGTAGTCGACGCAATACAACATTGAAATACGACATGAATGATGTATTCTGAAAGTACAGTAGCACAAATGTGATGCCAATACGTATTTTCAGTTATTTAATTTCGACTTACCGTGTTTCGTAGACTGTCATGTGTAATCATCAACTTCGCACAACATGTCTCACAGTATCGCCTATATGCAGCTTCAACAACCAAAGTAGAACGAGGACATCAATGCTCCAATAATGCGCAAGCTACGACAATACATCTTACAGGTAACAGCAAACAGCAACAAAAAAGCATCTAGCGAGTAACCCAACCAATTAGCCAACTAGTCAAGAACCATTTGCTCCTTAGTACGCTCGATATAATCAACCATGTTATCAAGCAACTGGTCGAATTCCTCTGGCGTCATGTTCGATGCAAAATCTTGGGAGGGCATCCCTCCGTTATCATCAGAAAGGGCGTCTTCTGACGCAACGGCTGGATTTCTCTCCTCGGAGGTTGTGGCTACAGCTTGGGCCTCTTGCTGAGTGGCCTCCTAGTGCCCGTTTGTTGCGGCCGAAGAAACTGGCTGAGGAGGGCGCTCGGGACCATATGCTACTGGCGTTCCCTGATCGTTGCCCTGTGGTTCCTCCTCTGTATCGTCGTCGAACTCGCTAAGTTCTTCGTCTTCGCCGTCTTCGTCAGAGTAGTCACTTTCGTCTCCCTCGTGTCCTCCGTGACTGTCCGAATAACAGCTTTCAACAGTGTTGGCCATGCCGGGCGGTACCTTACGTCCCTGTTGCTGCATCTGTTGGATGATGCTCATGAGCTTCTCGGTCTTCTTCTCGGCGGTTTCTGTCTTCTTCTTCCAGTCCTGTCGTTCTTCGGCCATGCGGATGATGTTGGCAGCCGTCGCCTCCTTCTGACGTTTCAGGGCCTCGTTCTCCTTCTCTAACCGCTTGCCCTTCTTGGACATGTCCTCCATTTCTTTGCGGAATGACAGGAACAAGTCATTACTATTGTTCAGGGTATCCTCCACCTGCTGTGCCATTAGTCAACACATCGAACTAGCTCGCTCGAGTCCACCCACCTGCTTGAACTTATCCACATAAACGTTGAGTTGATTCCTAAGCTCCGTCTCGGTTTTTGTAAAAGCCTGTACTTGTGCTTGGAGATGTCGGGCCTTGGTTGATTCGCCTTCTGCGTTCTTCTTCTCTCTCTCGTATCGCGCCATATGATATTGGACCTCGAGTTCCTTGGTGCGCATTAAGGAATGGAAGTGTAGCTCGCGTAACTCGTATTGTTCGATGAAGGACTTGAAGCGGACCCGGAAACTGCGGAACACGTTAATAGACTGCGATTTTGGTGATATCGCGCGCAAAGCCTTACAGTTCATCGACTTCCATATCCACAACCTGCTTCTTCGGAGTATCTTTCTCTTCTTGGTACCCTTCGAGTTTCGATAATAGAGTGGCATACTTCTCGTCCCAGTGAGTGTTGTTACGCTTCTGGGTTGTTTGAAGTTCCTTATTCTCATTCTGGTGGTGTATGCGTTAGTCCGTATCCTCTCAGCTGGCAAGTCCGAACCAACCTTCATCTTGTTGTTATCCCTTTGAAGTTCGCGACACAACTTCTCAAGCTTCTCCTTCAACCCCACCGTCTTGCTTAGTTCCGTACGACTGGCATCTCTCTCCTTCTGTAGGTTGTCTCCACGTCGTTTGTTCTTCTGGTTCTCACGCTCCAGCCGTCGCATGTCAGCCAAGAGTTCGCTAGACCGCTTGGTGAGGTGATCGATTTTCTGCATGTTGTCCATCTTAGAAACTTGTTGAAGAAGATCCCTGTTCGCCCTCTTGACTTCGCGTTCTGTACCGTCCACGTATCAGCATATACCGTTCCCTGTCCACAGGATTTGCCGCTTGCAGACGACGAGGGCAACACGCACCAATCTCCAGCTCTTGATCCTTCTCTCCTGCTGCGTCTTGCTCCAGCTGGGATATCCGCGCATGGAGCAGACGCGTCGCCTCGTTGGAATCCATGGCTTTCTTTCCTTTTGGCTTCTTGGTAGATGCAGGTGGATGGACGTGACCGTCGTGCCCGTTGGCTAGAGGAGCATCCAACTGACTGGCAGGCATCGCCGACTTGGCAACGATAGAGGCCAGAACAGTGGACGACAATCGATTAGGCGGGGGTCACGAGGACAGGAAAGCCCGGGGGCATCGAGGCGGGATGAATATGGTCGTCGTAGTTCGCAGGGTCGAGTCACCGAGTTCGGGGAGGGGTCAAGGTCGTAATAATGACCAAACAATACAAGATACGATATTTGGCGTCGGCTAAGGCGTAAGAAGATGCGGTTAATTGAGTTCACGCAACAACTGCCCGCTATGCAGTGCAGGACGCACGTTGAGTGGTTGAGAAGTCAATGTCTTCGTACCTCGAGGGGCTTTGAGTGTGTAATAATGACAATGGCTACCAACGCTGAGCAACGGCGGCAGTGCGACCTATGTTGAATCTGAAGGCGCACAGCGTAGAAGCCAGAGCTTGTTGGTCGTCGAAGAATACAGTCGCTAGGATGTGACAGGATCGAGGGCTCATTGAGGCTTGGAGGTATGGATGGGTTTTGCCATTGAACCTTTGTGGTGATTCTGCTGATGGGTTGCTAGGGTACTAGCAGATTGTCTGCTTTGCCCGCAGCTGATAAGATAGTATCTGAACAATGACTAATGCGGCTTTAGGGGCCCTTGCGCTATTGCACAGTGGTCTCTCACTGAGTGGTGCCCACTGGCCACCCACAATTACGCATGAATCCTTGGCGACTGACGTGGGCGGGCCGGTTTTCATGAGGCTGTAGCGCTGGGGTATGGCAGCCCACCCGGTACATTCAATCGTTACAAAGCAGACCCTTCCACTTTTTTTCGGGGCGAGACGCTCCGGCGTCATTACATGCATCAAAATCTCCATTCATTCTTTGACGACAATAACTAGCCAAGCTAGCCCCTTGCCATATTGCTCGCCATCTCGCTTATTTGTATACTATTTCTTGGGGGCTTACTGTATTATTATTTTTTCTATTAACCATTGTTTTTATAAATGTCCTCCAATACAATGCTTCGCAACGCCGCCGCCGGCGCTCGAAAGGCCGTGACGGAGCTGTCACAGTTCCCAAAGCCCGGCGAGAAGCTTCATGGCTTCACGCTCGTTCGATCCAAGCATGTACCGGAACTCGAGTTGACGGCTCTTCATCTTCAACATGACAAGACCGGTGCCGACTACCTTCACATCGCTCGCGACGACAGCAACAATGTCTTCTCGATCGGCTTCAAGACGAACCCTCCGGATGATACGGGTATTCCTCATATTCTAGAGCACACAACGCTATGTGGTAGCGACAAGTATGATTTCGGTGACTCTGTTAGTATGGAAGAAGTAAGAAAGGAAAGCTAACCATCACAGATATCCCATTCGCGACCCGTTCTTCAAGATGCTCCCACGAACACTATCAAACTTCATGAATGCTTTCACAGCCTCGGATCACACGTTCTACCCCTTTGCGACAACCAATGCGCAAGATTTCAAGAACCTGATGTCCGTGTACCTCGATTCAACATTGCACCCGTTGCTCAAGAAATCCGACTTTACCCAGGAAGGTTGGCGAATTGGTCCTGAGAACCCTCTTGCTGAGGACGAGGCCAGTACGAAGCTGGTATTTAAGGGTGTCGTCTACAATGAAATGAAGGGCCAAATGTCGGATGCTGGATATCTTTACTACATCCGTTTCCATGATCATATCTTCCCCGACATCAACAACTCGGGCGGCGACCCCCAGAAGATCACTGATCTCACCTACGAGCAGCTTCAAAAGTTCCATGCCGAGCATTACCACCCTAGCAATGCCAAGGTCTTTACCTATGGTGATATGCCTCTGATTGATCACCTGCAGCAGGTTGATGCTCAGCTCCAGGCCTTCGAGAAGATCCAGGGCGACAAGCAGATTCACCAGCCTGTTACACTCGATGGACCCAAGGACGTGACTCTCCACGGCCCCCTTGATCCTCTTGTGGACCCCGACCGCCAGTTCAAGACTTCAGTATCGTGGATTATGGGCGACACTACCGACGTTCTCGAGTCCTTCTCTCTCGCCCTGCTATCCACCCTGTTGATGGACGGTTATGGCTCTCCCCTGTACCGTGGCCTCGTTGAGGCTGGCATGGGCGCTGATTGGAGCCCCAATGCTGGATATGACAGTTCTGCTAAGAAGGGTATCTTCTCTATTGGTCTCACCGGTGTCCAGGAGGGCGATGTGCCTAAGCTCAAGGAGAAGGTCCAGCAAATCTTGCGAGACGCCCGCAACAAGGGGTTTGACCAGACTAAGATTGATGGTTCACTGCACCAGCTGGAGTTGGCGCTCAAGCACAAGACTGCCAACTTTGGATTCTCTATGCTGAACCGTCTCAAGCCCAAGTGGTTTAACGGCGTTGATCCCTTTGACTCATTGGCCTGGAACGACACTATCACTGGCTTCCAGGCTAAGATGGCCGAGGGCAACTACTTGGAGGGTCTTATCGACAAGTATCTGCTCAACGACAACACTCTGACTTTCACCATGGCCCCTTCAACGACCTACGGCGAGGACTTGGTGAAGGAGGAACAAGAGCGATTGTCAACCAGGATCCAGGCGGCGATCAAGGAGGCTGGTGGTGAGGAGAACGCCCGAAAGCATTTTGAGAAGCAAGAGCAGGAGCTGTTGGTTGAGCAGAACAAGACCAACACCGAAGACTTGAGCTGTCTACCAACTGTTCACGTTAAGGACATTCCCCGAAGCAAGGAGCCTGTGGTGGTTCGAGATGAGAACGCCAACGGAACCAAGATTCAGTGGCACGAGGCCCCCACCAATGGCTTGACATATTTCCGTGCTATCAACACGTTGGAGAACTTGCCAGATGAGCTGCGAGAACTGGTTCCTTTGTTTACTGACAGTATTATGCGTCTCGGTACCAAGGACTTGAACATGGAACAGCTTGAGGACCTGATCAAGCTCAAGACTGGCGGTGTTTCTGTCGGCTACCACTGTACACCATCCCCTACTGACTTCCACGCTGCCAGCGAGGGTATCATTTTTACCGGTATGGCGTTGGACCACAACGTTCCCGTTATGTTTGATATCATTCAGAAGCTTGTCTTGGGAACCGACTTTGATAGCCCTGAGGCGGCTCTCCGCATCCGACAGTTGCTCCAGGCATCTGCTGACGGAGTTGTCAACGATATTGCGTCTACTGGTCATCGATTTGCCATGGGCAGCGCAGAGTCTGGTCTCACTCGCTCCGCATGGTTGCGACAACAGGTGTCTGGTCTCTCACAGGTCCAACTGGTGACATCTCTGGCTAGTCGACCTGAGACTGATAAGCTGGCGGATGTCATCTCTAAGCTTAAGCAGATTCAGAACCTTGCGCTTACCGGTGGAAACATGCGTACAGCGATCACCTGCGGCTCAGAGAGCGTCGCAGAGAACGGTGCTTCACTACAGAACTTTATGAGCAACCTTAACCGAGAACCGCTCAACTTAAAGAACCCTTCTCCCCGACAGCTTCCCAAGGACAGCAAGACGTTTTACCCTCTACCTTATCAAGTTTACTATGGTGGTCTGTCAGTGCCTACAACATCATACACAGCTGCTGAGGGTGCACCCCTTCAGATTCTGTCACAACTCCTTACGCATAAGCACCTGCATCACGAGATCCGTGAGAAGGGCGGTGCGTACGGTGGAGGCGCTTATTCCCGACCCCTGGATGGTCTGTTCGGCTTCTACTCGTACCGCGATCCCAACCCACAAAACACTCTAGGCATCATGCGCAACGCTGGTCAGTGGGCTGTTGACAAGAAGTGGTCAGACCGCGATCTTGAGGAGGCCAAGATCTCTGTCTTCCAAGGAGTTGATGCGCCCAAGTCTGTGAACCAGGAGGGTATGGGCCGTTTTCTGTCGGGGATTACCGAGGAGATGAAGCAGAAGAAGCGCGAGCAGCTTCTGGACGTGACCAAGGACCAAGTGCGCGAGGTGGCGCAACGTTACCTTGTCGACGGACTGGCCAAGGGCGAAAGCAGAGCGGCCTTCCTTGGAGAAAAGCAGTCATGGGTTGACGGCGAGTGGAAGATCCGGGAGATGGACGTCAAGGGTGCTGAGTAAAGGAACAGAATTATAGAGCTAACTATGGTCTTTTAGAGGTGGAAGCGGTAGCGTGTTAAAAGCATAGATGGCGGCTACGACGGCATGACGGAAGTGTACGATGAAAGTGTAACTTACACATGAAAGAATATGAATGACTCTTCTCAACACGTTGCTACGCAGCGGATCTTTTTCTTGACTCGTTTCACACGAGATTCCTGACTTTTTGACTTGTTTACGCGTTCAGATACGATACATCTCCTTGCCTATTCAGTGGCACTGAGATCACAGAGCAACGCAAGATCAGACAAAGCCCTCTCTTTCTTCTTTTTCTGCCTACCTTTTTCTTGGAAGCTGCTTTTCGTCTTGGTCTTCTGACATGTGGAAACTCTCGGGGCTGCGGAGCGAAAGCACCAAGCACGATGTGGTTCTATAGTTGGGTCAGGTTGAGGAGGACTGTGGTTGAAGGGAGTTTGGTGTGGCGGTCGGGAAGAGAAGAAAGGAGCAGCTCGTTCTATCAGAGCCGGAGTCCTTGAGCGCTGGATTTACTGGACTAAAGAGCAGAGTACATGCACGAATCGGATTATTTACAGTAATACTTATGGGGAGTGACAGGTGTAACAGCCCGCAACCTAAGCTTTTGTGAGATGGCGGATCTGCCAGACAAACACGGGTAATTGTAACATTTCGGGACAGAAGCCGATTCGCTTGTTCACCTGGGACACGGAGAAATAAAGAGGCATTGAAGAGCTAAACAAATGCTGAACTTTGATGGGGATGATGACGACAAGAGGAGCTTCCAAAGCTTCTTCCAGGGGTTGGGCGGTGCCTGACCGCGTAAGGCTGGAGCTTGATCCTAGCCCAGGTAACTTGGGTTTATTTGTTTACTTTCTTAGAGTGAGGGAATTATTGGGTCTACATAGCAAATCTATCCTCATATCATGACGCATACAATAGTACTTGCAAGGGGGGTATTTTCGTCTGACCGTCGGTGACTCTGTCGGTCAAGAGCTATAACCATGTAAACGAAAAGGTCCGGAATCTTTCTATACCGGGATATCAAGGAACCCGATTGAACATGCGCATGCGTGTATCGGTACATGTACCATGCAACTGTGTATCGTCTTATTTTTTTCGTTTTTAGGTTCCCAAGAGTCTGGAAGTGTGTGGGCGCCACAGAAGCTGTGATCTACCCAATGGGATACTCTGCCGCTATGCTCTCATGTCTCGGGTTTTGGGTTTAGCGCGGGGTTTATACATAGGCTGTAGCTAAAATCGAGATGGTTCATCACCGCCAGTTGGAGGATATTTACTTTTGGATCATGCCACGGGTAGAATATGCCTATTTTCGAGATGAGCTCTAAACATGCTTCTGCACAGTATCTAATAGTAATTTTCATGTATTTCATACAATTAATAGTCAGGCACATCTGGGCTCCCTCTTCTCTTCTGCTGTGCCACCGCGTTCTCGAACCCCTGTAAGTTCCTGTACTTTACTGCCCCTCTTGTCAACGTCACAGTGGAGGGCAGCCCGTAAAAATTTCTCTCGGCCTCGACCTCGAACCTCGAAACTTGTCACTCTCTCCACCTTTTTCGCTCCATAACCAACCACTCGAACCCGCATTGAATTTATCCCCCATCATATTGGACTTGACCTCTTGTCTCTGTTTGGCAAAGACGAAATAAAAGGACCCATCCTCCCCCCTTCTGTTCCTGTTCTTCGTTCCGACCTCTTTTGACAACTGTCAAGTTATCAATCACGACTATTTGATCTTACAACTACAGCTACAGCTACGGCTATAACAGCAACACACAACAAATCTTCTAGAGCACTTCTCAGTTGCTCCCCCTTCCTAAAACTCGACCTGCCTTTGGTCTTCTCAAAGGCACCACTTCAATCACGGCTCTTCCGGCCGTGAGCTTCGTCAGTGACAAAGATTTCAGCCTCTGCAAGTCCTCTCACATCATCAACGCGATCCCCCCTCCGGCTATTGCTGCTCGACGATAAGCTCCTCGACCTCTCTGTCTTGGACAACTCCCGATCCGAATATATCCCCCCGTCGTTCTTCGACACCCACCAGCTGCCGCATAGGAGGATTCTAGAGGTTCTTCCTCTCGCCGAGGAAGAGTCGAGGAGGCCTCGCCAAATCACTGAGGGATCAGTCTGCTACCGCTCTCGCCCGCCTTAACACCTGCTGAACCCTTTGGTTGAGCATCACATCTAATTTCTACTACTCCAATCCCGAAGAAAAGTCCCACCGGTCTCTTCTCCGTGTCACCGTAAATCCAGACTTACGGTCCTCAATCCCTCGTCAATTTTCCAAACAACCCCCAGAACTGTTTGGGATATGGTTATGGCAACGGCTGTCCTCGACACCTACAACCACAATGTCAATCACCCTCATGTTACATTAAAGAAACCCCTACTCCAGGAAACTCTTTTGCAACATGGCGTGATTAACCCAAAGCAACTCATTGGCGAGGCGCTCCACCAGCGTGTGGAAGCCATCGACCATGAGATGTGCGAACCCGGCGATGAAGATACCTTCTTCGTTGCTGACCTCGGCGAGGTCTACCGCCAGCATCTTCGCTGGAAGAAGAATCTCCCTCGAGTCCGGCCCTTCTATGGTGAGTACATGATCTCTGTGCGCCCTTGCTGCTGCACAACAACTAACACATACACTAGCCGTCAAGTGCAACCCCGACCCTCAGATCATCAAGCTTCTTTCTGAGCTCGGCACCGGCTTCGATTGTGCCTCCAAGACCGAGATTGAGCAGGTTCTGTCCGCAGGCCTCAGCCCCGAACGCATCATCTACGCCCAACCCTGCAAGACCAACTCGTACGTTCGATACGTCAAGTCTGTGGGCGTCAAGCAGATGACCTTTGACAATGCCGATGAGCTCTACAAGATCGCCAAGCTCTACCCAGGAGCAGAGCTCTTTCTCCGCATCATGACCGACGACAGCGAGTCCCTGTGCCGCTTCAGCATGAAGTTTGGCGCTGCCATGGACACCACCAAGGGTCTTCTTGCCCTGGCCAAGGATCTCGGCCTCAATGTCGTTGGCGTCAGCTTCCACGTTGGCTCCGGCGCCTCCGACCCTCTCGCCTTCTTCAAGGCTGTCCGCGACGCCCACACCGTCTTCCAGCAGGCCCGCGACTTCGGCTTCGCTATGCGAACTCTCGACGTTGGCGGTGGCTTCTGTGGCGATACCTTCGAGGCCATGGCCACCGTCCTCGGTGGCGCCCTTGACGAATTCTTCCCGCCTCACAGCAACGTCGAAATCATCGCGGAGCCCGGCCGCTACTATGTCGCCACCGCCTTCACCATCGCTTGCAACATCATCGCCCGCCGCACCGTCGAGGACCCCACCCTGGATGGTAAGGGCTACATGCTCTACGTCAACGATGGTGTCTACGGCAACTTCTCAAACATCATGTTTGACCACCAGCAGCCTATCGCAAAGGTCCTCCGCGCCTCTGGTAAGACTCTCTTCGAGACCTCCACCGCCCACCCGGTCCCCGAGGGTGAGGGCTTCGAGTACTCTGTCTGGGGTCCTACCTGCGACGGTATCGACCGCATCACCGAGAGCACCCGCTTCGACACCATTCTCGACGTTGGTGACTGGCTGTACTTTGAGGACATGGGCGCTTACACCAAGTGTTCTGCCACTCAGTTCAACGGCTTCTCCAACGCCCACGATGTCATCTACATCTGCAGCGAGCCTGGTGCGAAAGCCCTCCTCGGCCTGTGAGATCGTTTTGGTCTAGATGGAATCTCGATTCCTCTGGATGGCTAGAGGAACATTTTACTTTCGTACTCTCGACTGGAGATCCTTTTGTACATGTGTTTGGAATCCATCTACACGGGTGGATGGTAATTCAAGTACACGCTTTTTGGTGTGGCGATAAAAAAAGAAAAACTAGATAGACTTATCAGATAATTCCTCATTGTCTACCGCAGCGTCCATCATTCCACCATGAACTTTCTACTTTCACTGTGAAACCCCTCGTTTGCATGATCTGCATAAGCCGTGCAGCCTCGCCCGCTTTAACGTTTCTCACCAGTTCAGTCTCGAGTTAATCTCAAGGGCATTTATTCGTTCACTAAACTCGTACATACAGACCCTGAGGATACCAAGACCGAGCCGCGCCGTATTGTAAAAGCAATCATCTATGTGCTGGCTCAACTCCCTACTCCATGTGCGCTCCCTATTTGTCCGGTGGCCAATATGCCACATAGTGTACAGGATTCTTTCTTCCCCGTGAAAAAAATCAAGAGAAGAAAAATTCATCGTTAGAAATAAAAAATAATAAAAAAATCCTCGCCGCTCCATAAGACTTTTCGTACCAAAATGTACTGATAACTCGATGATTCTTGTGGACATCTCGATTCGCTCAAGAACCGCGGAAGAGGAACTGCATGTCCTCGGGGCTAAGCGAAGCCATCGCTTTGTCGTCTGCGTTGACTGTTGAATGAATCATGTTGGTCTTCTTCTCCTGAATCAATACCATTCGGCTCTCCACCGAATCTTCGATGCACAGGCGGGTGATTGTGCAGGGTCGGGTCTGTCCAATACGGTGACATCGGTCTGCCGACTGCCATTCTGCAGCTGGGTTCCACCATCTATACAGTGATTAGCAATTGCTCGAACAGGAACGACTGAAAAACTTACGGGTCGACAATGAACACTCGAGAGGCCTCAGTGAGATTCAGTGCCACACCACCAGCCTTGAGGGAAACCAGGAAGCATTCAACGTTGACGTTGGTCATGAAATGCTCAATCGAAGCCTGACGCTGAGCAGGAGTCATGCTACCATCGAGCATCACTGTAGTAATGCCAGCTCGGCGAAGACGCCACTCGATGAGCTGCAGCATTGTAGTAAACTGAGAGAAAATGATCGACTTATGTGAGGCATTGTCGGAGCGGAGCTTGTGTAGCTCATGGACAAGGAGCTCAATCTTGGATGACGAAGTCCAATTCTCCATCTTGATTCGGTTGATGATGGAGTTCTTCTTGACAAGGTTCTCCTCTTGTTCAATCTCCGGCTGCTCGAGATCGATTGAAAGGGGGATATGGCAACGAGGGCAGTCAGGCTCATCAGTAGAGCGGACGTAGCTACCGACACAAGCTCTGCAAAAGTCATGCTTGCACCTACTGCGCACCGTATCTTCAGCTGGCTCATCACAGATGCAACAAACCAGCACGTTCTGGCCTCCTTCGGCGTTCTTCTTTAGGAGCAAATCTGGATGATCGGCAACTTGTCTCATCTGCATGATGAGACCAAAGATGTTGGCATAGTTGTTCAAAAGAACACCCTGGGCGACATAGGTATCGAACTTGCGCTGACCGTTGGTCATGATACTGTTGGCAAAGTCGTTCTCTTCTTCTCCGAAGAACTGTCGGTCAACATAAATCTCCTTGACCGGCAGTTCCATGGAGTTGGTGTGATCCTTCTTGAGGCGCCGCAGCATGATGCGGTCGGTCATCAGCCGAAGATGAGCGAAGGCCTCAGAGCCGGGACCGTTGTTACCGTATTTCTGGATAGGATTGAGGAGCTCCTGGTTGAAGACAGAAACATGCTGCATGCCTGGGTGCTTACAGCCAGTGCAGCGGCTATGCTCGTCCATCGACCATTCGAGCATGGAGCAATTACATTGCTTGCAAAGATAGGATGCAAATGGACGGATGTTGAGGAAGCGGATCAACGAAAAGAACTCTCCGATTCGATTCTGGAGAGGTGTACCAGTCAAACACCATCTGAAGTTGGTCTTGAGGGCGAAACATGACTTGGCGGTCATTGTGGTTCGTGTTTTGATACAGTGCGCCTCGTCCAGAATAATGCGATGGAAGTTGATCGAGTGTATGACACTCTTCTCCTTGTAGATACCGTCCTTGCGCTTGAATCCCTTTTCCTGCTTGCGGTACATGGACTCGAGACTGTTGTACGACATCATGATAACGTCGTAATTCTTGAGCTCCTTGACAGTGATTCCCTTGGCCTTTTGGTTCGTGCCGTGGAAAACAAAGGTTTTCAAAGTGCCATCGGTATATGACTTGATCTCCTGCTGCCATTGCATTAATGCAACAGGGGGCACAAGAACCAACGATGGTTGCTTTGCAGGATAATCTGACATGATGAGGGACACAGCCTGGATAGTCTTGCCTAAGCCCATTTCATCGCCGAGTAAGCCGCCCTTCCAATCTCTCTTTTCCATCTCAATCATCCACGCAAGACCTTCAAGCTGAAATGGCTTTAGTTGACGTGAGATGTTTTGCGGCTGAGGTGCTTTTCCAGCCTTGATCACCGGCATTTTCTCTAGCTCAGTCCACATAGTCTTGATCTCGGGGTGATTCTTCTCCAGACGTGCTCGCTCCTTATCAAGTCGGCTGCTACCCTGTCTCCTAAACCCCCGTCTGTTTCGAGCGATGTTCCGCACGTTAGCTCTGTCGTCATCAGCATCTTCCTCGGTATCACTAATACCAAGCTCATTGAGAACATCGTCCATGTCAAAGTCAGTAGACTCTTGAGCTTCGTAGTCATCGATAATGCCATCGAGAACGTCGAGCTCTTGACCCGACAAGCTCTCATCCTGTGCCATTGCTGTGTTGGAAGGTGGTAGTGTAGCCTTTACGGCACTCTTTCCGCGGGATGCCGTGCGTGTAGGGGCACCCATAGCACGCTTCCCAGCAGATCTTCTAGATTTAGCCAGAGGAACATCATCGTCGTCGCTGGAAATGTATGCAGCTTCGTCTTTGTCACTAACATCATCGTCTGCAAATGACTCCTCATCTGAACCCAATGGTGAGAGATCATCATCTAGATCCAAACCCGCGGCTGCCGCAATTTCAGCATCTATATCGATGTCTGGGTCATCCGAATCGGGAATGACTTTCGCTTTCTTGGATGGGCGTCCTCGTTTGGGAGTTTGGTCAATCGATGCTCTGCCTCGCTTTATAGAGACCTGAGTGGAAGTAGCAGAAGGAATGGGAGCAGAAGATAACGAAGTTCGGGTGCTTCTGCGGAAGGGAAGTGAAGGTGACACGGCAGTGGTCGATGCTTTAGTAAGTTCCTCCTTTTGGAGACGACGGGCTACTTTGGCATCTCGAGAATTGTCCAGAGAATCTTCGTCTTCCGAGTCATCAATCACGATTGCTCGAGCCTTGCCCTTTGCATTCATTGAATACATGCTGTTGCGGAGACCTCGCTCCCGATCTCCAGTGCGTGAGATGGAAGGGCCGGGAAGCTGAACTTCCAAGGACGAAGTGGGTTTGCCATGGTCAACTGCGGCAGGGGTTGGCACCTTGCTAGATGCAGGAGTTGAGTAGTCACTCTCGGAATCCGGCTCCTGGGGCGTCGGTACCGAAGATGCAGACTCGCTTTCGATGACAGCTGCCTTACTTGGACGACCACGTCTCTTAGTGGGAGCAGCATCTGGAGTAGGAGACTGGGCAGCAAGAGATGATGTCTCAAACTCAACAATACTCTTTCTAGGACGACCTCTCGGGCGTGACCCTGAAGGAACCACCTGCTGCGCTTCTGTGGCTGGTGCAGGAGTCGAGGTAGATGAGGCAGCCTGGCTTCTAGTCAAAGCTGAGCGGGTCATCCGAACAGATGCAGTGGATGTTTCCCGGGAAACTAGAGACTGTTAGTGATGGATGTTGACACATTCAGGTAGTAGAAGACTCACCATCTGCTGCAGAAGCAGCTTTGGATGTACCCCGGGCCGAAGGGCGACCTCGAGGCATCTTGTCAACGAAGGGTGGGTACTGTGTAGTTGACTTGCATGCGACAGCACGAGCTATCGCCTGTCAAAAGAATTCCGCAAGAGAGTGCAGATGGGTGATGAAGTAGTGGGAGTAAAGGAAAGATTTCTTTGATGGTGTTTTCCTTTGTAATGTCAAACAGCTGAAAGCACGGCAGAGGATGACGGGCGGTAGTTGAATCCCTGCCTGATTGCACTAATGCACAGGTGTAAACGCAGTATCGGTAGGGGACCGTGAATGAGTACAAACAGTAATCACTGCGGGCAACAACAAACGGACAAAGTTGCAAACAAACGAAGGGTGTTGACAGAGCAAAATTGACTTTGTCAACCAGACGATAACAGTTGAATGAGATGAACAATGGAAAATAGGATGGGATAAAAAAAGTGAGATGCAAGTTGGAGGCAAGTCGCCACCAGCTCCTTTTTCGGGGGCGTTCCTTCCCGATCAGAGACCCCAATTCACGGTTCACAGTGTCGGGGAAGAGGACCCCGCTACGCGAAGGCACGTGCCAGGGGCAAGGGGGTCTTAATTGCAGATCTGATTGGGGTGCATCGTGCCTGGATCATCGATTTGCCACCAAAAAGTCCGTTTGAGAGACGATCACATCACGTGACACGGTGTCAATCTCGTGTAAGGGACAGGCGCCAGCGAGAACGCCACTGGCCACTGCACTGTACTTGCCCGAACTGCCTCGACTCGTTTTTTGCGCCAACTCCTTTTCAAGCCTGATCTTCCCATCCCTTTCGTTGTTTAGGGGCTCATTGTAGTCGCGAAAGTTCGAGGAACATTTTCCTGTGCACATCCTTCGTTTCTTTGGGAGATTTACTTCTTTTTCGACTATGTAAGTTATTCTTATGAACGTAGAGTGGCGATAAGCTTATCATGCCTTCTGTAGGGCGCGGTCAAGACAAAGCCAGAGCAACCAGAATGCTCAAGGTCAGAACGGCCAGAATGCACAGAATGGGCAAAATGGTGGTAATCAGAACCAGCCCAACCGACCTACTCGTGCAGTTTACGGACCGTAAGTCTAGCCATCAACCTCGGGCAGTCAGATAGATCACTCATGCTAACATCTAACAGTCAATCAGCGCTGACTGATTTCCTTGCTGTGAGTTAGCCGTCTTCGGCTCGAGCAATCACATACTGACGAAGTCTAGTCGCACAACATCTCTGCCGCTCAAATTCGCTCCGATGCCGATGCCCGCCGACGACAAGCTGCGGCTCAGGATGCAACCGAAGATGAGAATGGAAGCGGCGAGTCTTCTGCTGCTGGCGCACAATCCACCAGATCCAGACGACGCTCAGGTCTTAATGACAATGATGAGAAGACTTCGAAGCGTAAGCGAGAGGAACAGAAACAGATCGAAAAGATCAAGGAGAGCAAGGCTTTCAAGAGGCGCAAGAAGCATGCCGGCGACTCCGACGACGATGAAATTGCCCGTGCCATCTTTGCAGAGAGATCTGGTCCTATGCCTGGTCAGATGGAGAATTGCGACATTTGCGAGAAGCGCTTCACTGTCACACCCTACTCTGTCGCTGGTCCTAATGGCGGCCTTCTATGTGCCCCTTGTGGCAGGGAGATAGCCAAAGAACGACAGGGTGTGCCAAAGAAGAAGCCCAAGAAGCAGACTGGTGTAGGTGGTGTTGGCAGACGCCGCGCCATCCAGAGCCGAATTCTTGACGGTGATGTTGGCACTAAGAGCCTGGCTACTCTCTGCGTGCAAACTCTGGCCAAGAATGTCGACTTGGCTGACAGTCTGGGAGACCTCCCTGATCATTTGATCGACAAAATTGCGCGCATGTTTTCCAAGCGTCGACTTCTCAACCCTGAGACACTCCCTCTTTTTGTTCAGCCAGCCACAGAGAATCTACACATCTATGATGGTGCAAAGCTTGGTGAGCAAGATTACATTTCCATCTTTCAGACGGCACCGAAACTGCAACACCTCAAGATCCGATGTGGTATTCAGTTCAAGGATGAGGTAATGGACTACCTCCTGTCTCGAAACACGGCTCTCGAGTCATTCTACCTTCATGGAGCCAACCTCTTGAGCGAGGCGAAGTGGCACGAGTTCATGCAAGCAAAAGGTCAGACTTTGAAGGGCCTGCAAGTGTACTATACCGATAACCACTTTGGCGATGAGAGCGTGGCTATGCTCAGAGATCATTGCCCTAACTTGAAGCGACTCAAGGTTGAGCACAACCAAAAGCTCACTAATGAAGGTGTGAAGACGATTGCAGAGTTGTCGGCCCTAGAGCATATTAGTCTCCAGCTGCAGCACACAACACGATCTGATGCTTACATCAAGTTCATCTCGAAGATTGGCGCTAACCTTCAGACGTTATCTCTGAAGATCGTTCCCGAAATTGACGATGGAGTGTTGCGGGCTATCCACGACCACTGTCGCTCCCTCACCAAGCTTCGAATCACAGACAGTGAACACTTGACCGACAACGGCTTCGTCGAATTGTTCACCAACTGGGCAAACCCTCCACTGCACTTCGTGGATCTTCAGAAATGTCGACAGATTGATGCGGTGAAACCACGAGAGAACCCCGACAATGTTGGGTTCTGCAGCGAGGGCTTCAAGGCCTTGATGGCCCATTCAGGCCACAAGCTTCGATATCTCAACATTCACGCATGCCGTCACATTTCACGTGAGGCTTTCGAAGAGGTCTTCCACAAAGATGCTCACTATCCTGACCTGAAGGAGCTGGAGATTAGCTTCTGTGAGGAGGTGACTGATTTCATCCTAGGGTCCATCTTCCGGGCTTGTCCTAATATTCGAGAGGTCAATGTCTTTGGGTGCATGAAGGTGAAGGATGTCCGCGTGCCTCGTGGTGTCATTCTTGTCGGTGTACCCAATGCGCAGGGTATGGTTGTTGAGGGATCTCATGATTGATTCCATCCATATTGTACCAAAAAGCGAATGGCGATCCGGTGTTTTGGAGTTTCGTGTGAAACAGAACTGGCATGATCATTGGGTCAATTGCATGGCATTGCATGGCGTATGGTAATGATGTATGCCTAAACTGATAAATTTTTAATGAACTATGTTGTGCTTGATACACCTCGAGATGAATAATGCTTATCGAACGTTCTACTATTGGGTTAAGGTGTCGGTAATTATGTCATTTCCTCATTAAGTATTATACGCTCACTTATTATGAACGGTTCTTATGGTTATCCACATACTCCTTATCCATCTCAACATAGGAGTTAAGCTTCTTCTCCAGCTCAGCATCCGACATATCAGCCCTCTTGGTGATACTCTCACGCTTAGCACTTCTGTATCGTCTGAAAGAAATGCCTCCCGCCGAGCAAGCATCAGTATCCTGGAAGTAATGCAGGTGAGCATCAATGTCCAAACCCAGTGTGCCACCGTTACACTGGAGATTAGCAGCGCCCTCACAGACCTTGATATCGTTGATAGTATAGTCGATCTTGTCGCCGCCGCCGCCAGACAGCCAGTATTCGGGCGAGGTGTGTCTGTATCCAAAGACCAGAGGGGGCAGACGAGGCACGGGATCTTTGGCGTGCGTAACGCGAAATTCACCGCCAGCTTGGTTCGAGATGAACGCTGATAGCTGTGCATTGCCCACTCGGGGAGCACCGAACGTGTAGATGTCCACAGGCGTGCCACCAGCCCTCAGACTCGCAGCACCCAATGTAGCGACCGCACCGCCGAGGGAGTGGCCTGTAGCAATGACCTTGAACCCAGAGTTAGCCTTGCGCGCCTTGGCCACGGCGGCGGTGGCTCTCTCTGAGATCTCGTTCCAGGCGTTCTGGAAACCCGAGTGTACGCCGCAGCCAGAGGTCAAGCTGCAGTCGGACTGGTCAAAGTCGAGGTTTGTAAGCCAGTTGCGAATATTGCTGCTACCGCGGATCGAGACGACGATTTCCTTGCGGGACGAGTCTGTTGCGACATAGCCGCCGATGCCAGTCTTGGAGCCACTGATGAAGTCATATAAGTAAGAGGTATGAGGTGCTTGTGACTGGGTGGGACTTACAGGAAGGATGCCACGATGGTTGCGCCGTTGGACTGGACGGTTGGACAACCATTGCTTGAGCAGGTGATCTTTGCGCCAGCTGAGGCTTCGGAGTTGCAGTATGCTGCGGCGCCATGCTGGATGTAGAACTTGAAGTTGTTGTAGTCTGAAGAAGACACAGTCACAGCTGGGAGTTTGATGAGTATATGGTATTGTTTGGGAGGAGTGTTTGGTGCTTACCTCTATCTTCGAGGGACTTGGCATACTCTTCGACGGAAGCTAGGGGGCTTGCTGCCGCGAGAGTGACGGCTGAGAGGAGTGATAGGAGGAGCATCTTGACGGACAAGGGGTTTGTGCAAGTCTTTGGTGGATATAAGACAGTGAGTGATATTGTCCGATTCAACAAGAAGCTGAGACAAGGTGCAACTCCTTCAGAAAGAAGACAGAAGAGAGAAACAGGCCTTGGTATCTCGACTCATAGGGATCTTCTACGTGATAACGAGGGAGATGTGACAACTTATATATCTTTTCATTTGGTATCCCATCACAATACCCGCCCACCTCAACCCATCCATCCATCCATCCATCCCCATCGTCCTTGGCGGGAACTCATGTCTTCGGTCTAATAACCGCCAGGGTCAAAAACGAAATTGAAGCCCACCAGCAGTCTAATCCTCCATGGTGTATTCTTTTCTCGTCACCCCGCATTCTTGGCTCCTTGATCCTAGTCAACAAGACCCTTTGGGGCCGTTTCCCATCGGCGCTGTGTAATTTTCCTTGGTCCGTTGCTGTTGGGCCCGGATGAGCTTCCCAGAGAGGAAACGACGATCTCATCGTCCGGAATGGACCACGTGAGGGTTATGGTGTAGTAGTTGATGGGGATGGGTGGGCGACAGGGGTTTTTGTTAGCTGGAGCCTGTCGTTACATCCTTGGAGGGGCCAGCGTACGACTGCCGGGGGAGGCAAAATGTTGGGAATTGTAGGGCTCTCCCACTATCAGGGATATGGTTCCATGAAGGATGGAAAACAGGAGAGAAAAAGAAAACCAACTTAGATTCTGAGTCGAGTTGAGAGAAAGTGGTTGGCCGAAATGGTTAGATTACCACGTTGGTGTCACTGTGATGGGCACACCAATAATAGTACATCAAAACCAGTGGTTTACCGCCCGAGCTATCGACTTCTCTTACAAAGACCTTCTGACCAACCATCTTTCATACAAGGCCTATACTTCCATCACAGTCAACAACTGTTGATCAGCCAAAACTAGTCAGATCGCGGAAGTAAACCCCGAAACATGCTGCAGCCTTTTCGGCTCAACCTTGCTCAGCCTTTTTGACCGCTATGGACTTGTATCGTGAACTCTGTCCTCGACGCGAGGGGTAGGTCTCTTGGTCTTGCAGAGGGACTTTTTGTCCTTGTTTAGTGGGGGTTGCTGTGGAAAAACAGGTTTTGGACGATTCGATTTGAGCTGCAATCTGGAACAAGTGCCGAATATCTGGGGAATAACCCGCAATACATTTGAGGTTATTAACACCGCAGGTTAATTCATCAGATAGCTCTGAGTATTCTATATCTTTGACTAAAGTATTTTATGCCTTTAGCTACTAAAGTATTCTGTGTCTTTAGCTAAGTAACATTGTATTACCTAGTAATGGCATTAGTAGTAAGTCCACAGTGAAGATCTCCCGTCTTCGAAGTCTGTCAACATTCGTAAACCTACATTCAGCTGCGTTTACACACCTACCTATTTCATCTGTGAACCCTACCGCATCTACACACCATCTCGACTTCTTCTAATGCAGGGCGGGCCGGCCTGACCTGCAGCCTATTCGGACGCTATTGTCGTCATCTATTCTCGCGCAAAAAAGCGGAAGCCGAAAGAAAGACATCAACAATTGCCTCGTAGTCTTGTGTATATGTCTTCAGAACCATATGGCTTTTTTTACCTCGTATCAATGATTCATGAAGTTCAATATTCAACCTCAAAAGCAGTTATAAAATGCAATAGTAAAGACATCCAAATATTCATCCGTTGTAATAGTCTCCGCTTACTGCGTACCTGATGATCGGCACGCCGAGAGTCTGCAGGCGGCCACACTAAGAATCAAGCCGAGGGATAAAAGAAATCAATGCACTCTTTGTTCCTGAGAAGAAGCCTGTGATTGTCATCTTGAAGCGGGGTTTGAACTATTCCGCACATCGTGGTGGTGTTGGCACAGTTCCGCTCCGGTCAGGCCGAACTAGTACTGCATATATCTTCCAGAAAGGCTGATCCCGAGTTTTGACGGCTTTCTATTTTGAGAATGCCTCCGAGGTCGCGTGCGTTAAACTTAATTTCCCCGCGAATATTCCATCTTACCAACCTCTTCGGAGAATCGATGTCGAGCACATGCTGTCTTGTACGCGTCTTCCAGCTACGAGCTACGACGTTCGTGTTTAGCCCCCGAGAACCTACGGAACTCGCTGTTCAAGTGCATGATATGTCCCCTGTAAACTTAATTCCAATGCGAGTTCGGTGTTACACCGAGATGTCAGTATGCAAGATCCTTTTCTTGATAGTCTTTGTACAGATTTGTATCACACGAGGGTGGCTCGGGCTGTATCGCACGCAAGTCCCCCCTCTCTATCCTTCTCGTATCGTACACAAGTCGTCCATATTCCCTTGACACGTGTCTTCCAACCTCATCAATGCCTCCAACCCGAAGCTTACTGAGCAATGTTCTTGCGGCCCTTGATCTTCCTCCTGAGGATAATCTTCCTGCCGGTCCTGCTTCGCATGCGGTACAAGAATCCATGTCTGCGCTTCTGCACCAGTCTAGTGTGTCCGTTCATAGTGTTTCGTGGACCGCAGCGAATCTGCATGTCGCCCATGGCAGGGTGTGCTGAAATAGCGCTTGAGGGCACGATGTCGGCTGAGGCGGCTGTGGAGGGGGTGAAGCTCGTGGGAAGAGCGGTTCTTCGGATGGCACCGTTCATAGGAGTCAGGGAAGGTCGGAGAGGGACGAGAGTCGTGAATGTCCTGAGAATGGGGGTCAGTGATGATTTGATAAAGGCGTAATTGAGGTGGGCGTACCTAGGCGATTGAGCGAGCGGCTTGGCCAGCACAGGGCGCGCGAGGCGCGTAATTGAGGAAAGCATTGTGTTCATTGCGATTGAGAGCGCGCAGAGCGGAGGAGACGACTGCGGCTGGTGATTTGTTGATGCAATGGACGGTAAGAGTTGGTGATGTTGAATATGTTGAATTTTTGGGCTAACCTCGGAATTGACGCCGCTGTTCGCAGGTGGGGCTACTTACCCTGCACCCCCAATATGAGATATCTGGGCTTCACCAAGGCAGGTACAACATTCTCCATTCACCACCATGAAATGTTTTTCATGATTTCGTATTATACAATTCGCTCCAGAACTCGGCGAATCTATTATGATTGATACTGCACATCTTCTGGTTTCGATCTACCCCGCTTCGTATGTTAACAAAACTTCCAATTCCAAATAATAGCCGGCTATTTAGAATACGTTCAAAGTTCATCAAAATCCACTTGGGCCCATGTAATATTAAGTAACAGCCGGACCTGCTCAACAAGGTATTGCATATCTATCAGAGCTAGAGTTGAGTACAACGGGATCAAACATGATTGGTTGCCAAGGGGAAATAACCGCTATTGTTGGTTGTTGGTTGTTGGTTGACACTTCTACATCAGACCGAAAAAGCGACCTTGATCCATAGCGCTGCGTTATCTCTACGATCGCACCATTTCACCATCTTCAGGGCGCTTACAACAAAGACAAGCTGTCTCGGATGCGAAATGTCAGTCTTACTATTTGCTTTGTCAGGTACCCTTATGCCCATGGCAATCAAAGTCATCTTGCTAGGTAGGTCAACTTCGACTTGCCAACTTTATGATACAAGGCAGCTAACGACTCAGTTACAGTTTCATATCACCCCAGTGGAAGGGCTGATAGATGCAGCCAAAGATGTTACCTTAGTCCCTCTTCGAGTTGTCTCTCGGCTTCTGTGGGCTTTCCGCTCGACCCCTGCACATAGCTGACAAAGTAGTTGCAACAACCAACAGCATATACCATCGCCCAATGATATCAACTCTTTGTGTTTCAAGACCTGCTGGTCGATTCCTACTCAACCCTGAGCTGAACCTTAACTTGTACATATCAGCTATTTTTGTTTCTATCTCAGCTCCCAGGCCGGCCGGGCAAAGGCCGCATCTTTACCCACGCACATTGCACGGCCAGAATCCAGCTGTTGTTGTTGGCCAGGAACTTATCTCTGAGAGGCCAGAAACTTCTGCCACAGGGAAAAACCCGCCAAGAAGTCTTGTTCTGGAAATATAGCCGTTCAAAGCCAAGTTAAACCCTTGACATCAAGCGGAGTAAACTTAACGGCCGGCGCGTAGTTGCATGGCAAGTTGTTGGCACGATGGCAGTATGTAACTGCATGATCCATTCACAGTCAACCATACTACGAACAAATTTGGATGGATCCGTTGTTGCGAATGTGTGCACCAAGTGGTGCAGCGAGGTATAAAATGAACCAAGTCCAGCCTATATTTGGTGAAGGACAGTCCATTCTTCATTCTTAAGCTCACATCAAGATACCCCAATTTCCTTGACATTTACTTCCTTATTTCTTCTCTTTTCATATTTTCTTTACATACAAATCACCATGGCTGGTCCAGTTGATATTCCCACCATGCTCCCGTACACTCCACCTCGAACACCTTTCAAACATACTGATAGCCTGTTCTCGGGAAAGGAGAGCCCAATCAAGCTGCTCGGAAAGTCTCCTGATGATTCGGGAGTCGGAGACGTCTTTGACGACCCGACTGTAACGCCAATCCGGTCACCTCACCCAGAGGTTACTGTTGAGCCCCCTACTTCCAAAAGTCCTCCAAGTCGCAATGAATCTAGTCAAGAGATCATGCCGGAGGACCCTTTCGACAGTCAGCACAATCGTATACTGTTTGATGCGATCGATGCCCTCCAGTCCTTTGGTGCTGGAGACTTGAGCATTCCCCAGGTGCGTATATGTAGTACCCATTTGCTTGCCACAGTCTTGCTGACAACCGATAGCTTATCATCGTCGGAGGTCAATCTTCTGGAAAGTCGTCTCTTCTTCAGAGTTTGACCGGAATCCCTTTCCCTGTGGATAGTGGATGCTGTACTCGCTTCCCTACACGCATCGTGTCTCGGCGTACAGAGCCCGACAGTGATGATTCGTTCCGCATCACCATTGATCCTGCTGAAGTCAGTGTGTCTGGCATGGACCCTGCTTCTGACAATATCAAGAACTATGAGTGCAGTGGCAAGGTTCTTACCAAGGAGAGATTCGCCAAGGTCATAGACGAGGTATTCCCCCCTCTGGTTTGGAAACATGGAACATGAATGCTGACATTGACAGATATCCTCCGAGTTCATGGGCCTTCGAACAGGCTTGGGTGATGATAGAAAGAATTTTGTAGCAGAAGTGCTCAAGATCGAACTTTCAGGACCAAACCGTTCCTACTTTAGCATTCTTGATCTTCCAGGGACATTTCAGAATGCCTCTACCGTCAATGAGACAGACCAAGCTAAAGTCGAAAACATGGTCAAGGAATACATGAACAACGAAGATAACGTCGTCATGTAAGTTGAGCTCTGATATTGATGTAATGATCGAGAAGACTAACAACCAGAAGCTGCGTTATTGATGCACCTACGGACTTTGACCGACAAGAGATCTTGAGGTTGGCTAAGCAACCTATCAAACAGGATCGCCTTGTCGGCGTCTTTACCAAATGTGATATGGTTCAGCATGAACCTGAAGCAGCAAAAAGGGTACGTTTTACTACTTCATGAGTCCAAATATCTTACTGACAACGCAACCAGATCGTCTCAATTGCCACTGGAAACTCTGAACACAGTCTGGGACGTCTTCGAAATGGCTGGTTCCTCGTTCGCAACCGAGCAGACAAAGATCCAGACTCTTTCGATCTTAGCGCCGCAGAGAAGAAGCTTTTCAACAAATCGCCCTGGAACTCAGTTTCTCAGAGACGTCTGGGGTCTGCTTCAGCCAAGTCCTATCTCGGAACTCTTTTGAGTTCAAAGATTCGAGATTGTTTCCCAACCCTCCGAAGCACAATCCAGCACAATCTCGAGGAGCGGATTCGGGAAAAGGTTATGCTTGGAGAACCTCGCACAAGCCATGCCGCAAGACAGCAGTTCGTTGTCGGTATCGTGCGTCAGTATGAGGAGATGGCGCAGATGGCGCTCACACGTCCTGGCTTCCTTGATCAGAGCATGGAGCTTCGCAGGGAAGTCGGACGCTTAAATGCAGAGTTTGACAAGTTCATGAGGTCACAAGGTGGCACATGGGAGTTTGAAGACCCAGAGGTTGATCCTAGTGCCATGGTCGATGAGCGAATTGCACTTGAGAATGAGGCCAAGACTGAAGAGAAATCTTTGCCGCCTCGAGTTCGACATGCTCCCAGGATTGAAACGGACCCTTCCCTAGACAAGGCATTCCCTGGCTTGTCAAAGGTTCAAGACACGGGAAAGCTCATGCAGGCGATCCAAGAAAAACTCTCCTTCTACCAGGCATCTTACCTCGATGGGGTCATCAATCCGGACATCTACCCAGATATGTACCGAGAACAGGTGAAGAAGTGGGACTCTATTGCACAACATCATCTCAATAGAGTTGCAAGAGCAGTTAGCAGCTGCACAAGCTCTATCCTTGACGATGTCTGTCCACCCGAAGGCGAGACAGCAGTCATGTCCAAGGAACTCGGCTCTCTTTTATCGTCGTCCTATTCGGAATCGCTGATCAGAACTGAGACGCTTTGCAAGTCGCAGTGCGAGATGGAGACAAAGTGTCAAAGATTGCAATCGACAGGACCTCGCTTTGGACATGAAATCCATTGTTGGAGAATGCTAAGATTCTACGAGGGATTTTCCAGTGCCTGGACAGATCCGAATGGCGGGCAGACTTCTGCTCTTGTCAGATGCTTTGATTCTGTACATCCAAGTCTGGGTAAGAATATGGTTCTTGATGTCCACGATGTCCTGAAGGTCTACTACAAGGTACGTGCCCTCCTTAATACTAGAAGCAGTCTCTAACCGCGCTTAGCTATCCTTGGACGCCTTTATCCGAACCATCAACAACAGCATTATTGAAGCGTTCATCTCTATCGAAGACGGCCCGGTTTTGGGACTCAACACAAACCGTATTCTTGGTCTCTCAGAAGAGGAGATGGAGATTATTGGTGGAGAGAATGAGAATACGGCTAGAAGACGACGAGAGCTGGAGCAGGATATTGAGAAACTCCGTGGCGCGCTTGCTATTGTCGACAAGGCAACACGACAGACTGCTAGTTTGGACAGAGACTAATGATGCAAGTTTAGCGGCAGTTGAGTAGATATAGTAACATCATCATTCATTAACTAGAAACAAGATACAATTACTCGGTCCTTCTCGTGTTCAAATTTAAACCTTGGCCGCATTCTCATCGGTGCTTCCACTGCGAACACTGCCCTTCTCAGTAACACCAGTTCCCTTTCGTTTCCTCAAGAGAACAAACGCAGCAGCTCCAATGACAGCAACAACACCAAGAGTCACCATAGCACCGATGACACCAGCAACAGCGTTCGACATGCCACCCTTGCCACCCTTGCCACCACCATCCTCGTTCTCGTTCTCGCTCTCAGCGTTCTCATCATCGTCATCTTTGTAGGCAGCGCAGAAGTCTTCTTCAGCTCCGCACTTAGAGCACCAGTCTCCCACATCGGTGATGGCGCGCTCTTCAACCTCACTGACAAACTTTGACCAGGGAAGAGAGTCCTCGTCGGTTCCGAAGAGAGGGAATGACTTGATCTCACTAGCAGTACCGTTGCGGAACATCCAGCGCACGCGGAGATCCTTCTCTGGGCTGGAGGGAAACTCATCCGTGTTGTCGTCGGTGAATAGCTCAAACGCCATGGTAGCTGCATAGTCGGGCAGACCGTAGAAGTCATCAGACTCGTCCAGAAGTCCAGCAAGGCCAAAGAATGCAAGGAAAGTATCGTAACTTCCTGCGAAGAGTGAGAACTTGAGGTTGCCCTTGGAGGTGACGGTCTGGTTCATCTGATCGAGGATAGCTCCAAGGAGAGTCTCGGCACCAATGGCACGAGCAGGGTCAGACTCGTTCCAGTTCTGGCCGAGTTCCGCAGAGTCGGCGAGGGTTCGAAGCTGGAAGAGATCATCCTTCGAGACGTTGCGTGCTGCCGAAGTGCTGTTGTGAATGCGGGCGACATTTACAAGATCGAAGATGTTGTAGGCGTTCTTGTAAGTCATGTTCTCAGGCTTGAGGTTGTACACGCCGTCTGAGAGGACGTCGTAAAACTGCTCGTAGAACTCCCTGGTGTCCTCGTCCCGCTGAGCAAAGACTTCGCTGTCCATGAAGGACTTTGAGGCCTTCACGTACTTGGGACAGGCATCGTCACCCTTGATCCAGATAGTGTCGGGCGAGTTGTCGTTGACAGTGTGAAGTCGGACATATTGGTAACCATCAAGAGGTGCCGTGCTGTCCGAGCCGTTGTTGAGGGTCTTAGAGGCAATCTCAGGGTCGAGATCCGCGAGAGGAGGATAGAAGCCCTGGAGGAATGCCGTGGCTGTGTTCATGAGAATGCCCTGGTCGGGGGAACTGGCCCAAATCTGAGAAGGCTTGTATTCATCTTCAGCAATGCCCAGGATTTGATAATCCGAGTCGGACGAAAGGTATCGCTCGCGGTAGTCGGCACCGACTTGGAAGTTTTGCTCTGCACCGAGGCTGGTGAGAGATTGAGCGCCGTACCATTTAGTGCTCCCTGGATTATCGTGTAAGTGAAGCTGTACGATTAAATATGGGGTTGATAGTCTTACGATCACCGTGGCGCGAGAAGACGACCGCACCATGGATCACTTCAGCAGCGGCATTGCTGATGAGCAATCCCAATGGGATGCTAGAAAGAGCCTTGGAGTACATATTCAGAGCAATGATCTTAATATGGGCCAATTCTGATCAGTGCCTCCGCGGGTTTACCAAACTCAAGTAAAGTTGGGCTCGATGCTTGTATTTATGCTTAATGCTTAACACGACGCTAACTTTAATCCCACTCTCGGGTCTTGGCATCTGATAACTATTTCACCCATTGTGCTATTAAATCGCGCCTCGGCTCCAGATCAACACAATAATGTCCGCGGAGGGAAAGCGGAGACAATACCGGTCAGCGGGGATAGCACCCGTTATCGTAGCTCTTACGTTCTCGATGCCTCCATGAGTAACTCATTTGGGAACACCGAGGAGATTCATGGGTGCCAAGAGGCAAAAGTGGATGGAAGGATGTGGACTCTTGTTTGGTTTGGAACCCCGCTCGTAAGAACATGTTATGTGATGAAAAGAGCGACTTGCAGCGTTAATGTGGTGTGAGGCAAAGCTTGCTGTGTTGACCCAAAGTCTATGGAATGGGTTACATGACCGGATACGTAGGTAAGACCAATGGGATGAATCGACTTGAAGAAATGGATAAGTTATCGGACCATGATTGGTAAAGTTTTAGAGAACTTGGTAACTTTGATGGGAAGGTCGTCTTTTCTATACCACTATGATGCTTCTTTTCGTCTACTACACTTACTAGCTTGAGGCTCGAGGTGATACCAGGAGACTAGATCCTAATCGAGATGAGAGGCATGGGACATTCAAACTAGACAGGAATTTCCACGGAATTACCAAGTGATAAACTTTCTGGGTATCCACTCACGTATGGATATGGTATTATCCATGGGATGATATGAGGTCTGTGAATACCAGTAGTTCATGATCGGAATCATCATAAGGAATCAAAGCTAGGACGTCGGACCATGACGACAGGAAAAGGCGAGGGAATATCCAATTATGGCGGGTCTAGTATCACCTGTTATAAAGGAAGCTTGAGAGTGGTGATCCAAGTACAACTCGAAACCGTGCTGTGAGAGCAAGCTGCAATGAAACCAAAAAAAGTGCCAAGATAACATGGGTAGCTTGCAGCTTTACTTGGTGTGAGGCAGGGATTAGAGTGACGGTCTAAGTAGATGTCCAATAGTGTGGCAGACAGCTGGTAGACACATTACTGAATGTGAAGAAATATGGTTCTGAATTAGAAGAGGGATTGATTCATATTTTCTAAATGTGTAGAGATTTGTTATTTCTCTTTAGCTATGTGGATGGGCTTATGAGACTAGAGTTTTGACGATCCAAAAGGATGGAGTAACTGTAAACATATGTAGAGAAGAATGCCTTGACGTAACCTTCGATTCTTTGGTCTAGTTCGTGTGTTGATCTTAAGGGCTGTCTAAGCACCGTCTACCATCTGTCATCCTCATGATACCCTCACTCGCCATCCAAACCCTCATATCTCACCTCTTTAAACTCCCCCTCCGCTCCCTCCCACCAATCCCTCCTCAAAACCTCTTCCCAGCCCAAAGTCATTACCACTTCTCCAAAGTAATTCACCTCTCCCTTCTGCACAAATCCCAGCTTCTCAAACAAAGCCCTACTTCCCTTATTTCCCTCCTTGATCTTGACCATCAATCCTTTCAACTCTTGCGCTCCGTACTCTTTCAGTACCCCTTCGAGGTGTTTTCTCAGATACACCAGTAAAGCGCACACTGCTGCCCGGCCGAGACCCTGACCTCGGTGGGAGGTCGAGGCGATCATGACATCGACTTCGCCGGTGACCCAGCCCTGTGTTTCTGTCTCGTCTTCATCGTCTGCTTCGTAGGGATAGAGAAAGAAGTTGATGTCGCCTCGCATGAGAGCGTCTGCGTCGGAAGTACCGGCCTTGACAAGTGTTGAGTCTTCTTTGACGGGAGCGCAAACGATGAAAGTGAGTTTATCGGAAGATGTGCGCCAGGACTGCTGGTTCTCATATTCCTCGTCTAGGGTCATGGGCTCTGAAGCTGTAGCTTCTTGAATGTCCTATCAACCATATGAGTCTCTTGGCCGGTGCCAGAAGTTGCTGGTGGTGATGAGAGCTTACTGGATCTTGCATCCATGCGTGGTATTGTCGCACATGATGTGCCTCATACGGGACGAGCAAGACGCCGCTCGTCGAGACAGCTATTATATATCAGTCAAATGAAAATAGATGACATAAAGTGTAGTATTCACCTGTGTTTTGGTTTATTCTCATTGTGATGCTGCTCGGTGTGAGTTGTGAGGTTAATATTCGCCGTCAAACACCATTGGTGAAAAATTCAAAGTCAAGATGGGGTGAGATGGGGCACCCGAGAGGCTTCCAATAATCGCATACAAAGAGCACAGCATATTCATGTCAATGCTTTGTTTACAATATCGTACATATTCTACAGATCTTTTTCGTTATACATTCATTTATACGCCCGGTTATCTCCCATCAAACTCAATTTTCTGGGTTATGTCGAGCTTCGTGGGCTAAAGCCGCCGCCATGCGACCCAATCGATTCTTGGTCTTGACTCCCTCAGGCTTTGTTTCACTTGCACCAGCCACGACATCATAATCAGGCAGCTCCACGCCCGGTACTGGAGGAAATATAGCCTCAAAAGCGTAGGGCTTGACGCCGTCCTCCTTCTTAATCGGTGCCACACCGTACTCAAGATCAGTATCCTTGGCAGCAAACTCGACTGTGCGCCTCTCAGGTTTTACGCCTAGGCCATCTAGTAGCTCAGTAGCCTTTGTGGGCATGACGGGTTGTAGAAAGATGCCTGCAATACGCAGGGCTTCGGCGCATCGGTAGATGACCCAGTTGAGGCGGATTCGGGCATCCGGGTCGTTCTCCTTTACGATCTTCCAAGGTTCTGTGTCGGTGATAAAGCGGTTTGTCTATAATGGTCAGTGGCTTTTCATACCAAATAGGGTCAAGAGAAGCAACTTACCTCTCGAAGAAGCTCAAACACGCCCCGTAGGGCATTGCTCAGGTTGATCTCATCCATGTCTTGCCGAATCGCCTCCGGTGCTTTCTCTAGGACTGACTCGAGACTTAGAAAGTCGGGCATGCCGGGTTCCTGGGGATTAATGCTAGCAGGATTATCGAACCCGCCCTTCCGAGCATACTCAACCGCCTCCAGCGTCGACCATTTACCAGTCTTGTTGCGAGAAATACGGTTGAACAGGTTACCAATGTTAGCTTGCAACTCTTTTTCATAAGCAACAATGATAAAGTCATTCGCATAGCTCATGTCTCCCTTGAAACTTCCGTTCCGCATGAGGAAATATCGCAAGGGATCGAGATTCCATCGCTGCACGGCGAAGAAAGGGTTAACGACGTTTCCGAGCGACTTGGACATCTTGCGGTTAGACATAGTCCAGTGGTTATGGCAGACAATCTTCTTGGGCAAGGGAAGACCTGCAGCCATGAGAAGAGCAGGCCAGTAGATTGCATGGAAACGGATAATGTCCTTGCCAACGACGTGGACGTCTGCTGGCCAAATTCCCGTGTCGGCATCGTCAACCTGCCATGTGGAGCCAAAGCCAGACTTGGTCAGATAGTTGACTAGGGCGTCCACCCAAACATATATAGTGTTGTTGCTATCCTCCGGATCCTTGATTCCCCAGTTCAGTCTTGATGCTGGACGGGTAATTGAAAGATCCTCAAGGTGGTTCTCGACCCAGTTCCGTACTTCATTCATGCGATGACCTGGCTGAATCCAATCAGGGTTCTCATCGTAGAAGCGAAGCAACTTCTCCTTGTACTTGGACAAAGGGAAGAACCAAGTATCTTCTGTAACCCACTCAACCTCGTTACCCGACTCGATACTGGCCATGATCTTGCGACCTGTCTGCGGCACAACGCTGGGCTGGACCAGATCCTCCGGGTAGAAACACTCATCACTAACACAGTACCATCCCTCATGCTTTCCCTTATATAGACCCAATCCTTCAGGTGCACGAGCCTTGAGAAGAAGCCAAAATTGTTGTACAACGTCTTTATGTTCCTGATCGGTGGTTCGGATGAAGAAGTCGTGCGAGATGTTGGAGAGTTCGGCAAGGTTCTTGAACTTGTTGGCATTGTTGTCGCAGAATTCTTTCGGTGGCATTCCTTCTTTTAAAGCTGCTTGTTGAATTTTCATGCCATGTTCATCGGTGCCTGTGCAAAGGTATGCTTCCCTTCCGTTGATCTTCTGCCATCGCTTAAGAACATCGGCCAAGACCATTGTATAAAGATGACCAATATGCGGAGCTAGCCGATCAATCAGCAAGATCCAAAGCCTCCATAGCACAGAACTCACCAGCATTGACATAAAAGATAGGCGTAGTGATATAATATGGCTTCTCCTTTGCCTTGTCCCCCACCGAGGAGCTATTCGAGCTACTCCAGCGGGAGGTGGGCGCTTGGTAAACTCGACATCCTGGGCAAATCCAGCTGGATTGACGAGGGAATCTTGACTGTGCTTGGCGTAAGCCGCGCAAAGATTGGAGCTGGAATGCCCTCATAGCACTTTTGAGCTTGCAAGGCCTTAATCGGTTACTGAAGCTCAAGTGGGATATGGGATCGCGTCACTTCAGGGTCTGAGAGCTCCGAAAAATGGCCGATAAGAAGCACCGTGCGGATTGTGTCACGCGATAACTGTTTTCTTTGTAGATCATCGCAGGCAGCTTTTCTAAGCTCTGCAACTTTCAACTTTATGCGCCAACCTTCTTAACTCCAAAGAAAACACTGCATTTCTTCTCATCTACGACCGACCTTCTTCTAAACTATCGATATACATTCCAACACCACTATGCCTCCCCCAAACACCACCACCGAGGTGCAAACCTCAAGTGACGGTAGGTAGCCTTCTCTAGCCTGTGAACGCTTCATGGCTAACAAACACCAGCTGCTGAGGTCTTCGTCACCAACTACTACCAAGCCATCAACAGACAAACAAATCTACTCCCTTTCTACATCAACGCTTCCTCGCGATACCCCATCTCCGCAGACATCTCCATCAACGGCGCCGTCGTCCCTACACCCGCCGACTACTCCAAGCTTCTCGAGGCCCAAGGCAACGACGCACACTATGAAATCGAGTCCTTTGACGCCCACGTCTTGAACCCATCTTTCACCATGGGCGCCCCCGAGAACGTCTACGACAACGCGAGAAGGGAGAGGAACGGCGAGAGAATGAGCGTCCTTGTGACTGTTATGGGCAGAGTGCAATATGGAAAGGGCAAGGATGCGCCGCAAAAGATGTTCAACGAGACTTTTGTGCTTGTGCCAAACTGGGAGTCCATGACAAAGAACCCCCCAAAGGGTGTCAAGAAGTGGCTGGTCATGTCTCAGAACTTTCGCGCCTTGTAGGACTTGGCGGGAGAGAACGAACAGATACCGACGACCAAGGCGGCACTGGCTCCCTTTATGAGCTTTGCAACAACTAAGAGTGCCTTGAATGAGGACAGCACCAAGGCTAACGCGGCCAAGAAGCCCAGCGTCAAGAAGAACTAGAATGCTTTATTGCACAGGAGGGAAAGGCGAATATTCCGAACCTAAGATACCAACTGAAAAGGACGAGGAGCTTCACTTAGGCTATCGGAAGACAATGAGAAGCGAGGATACCATGGCGCATGCGTTTAGAACAATAGGATGGCACTTAACAGATGATCGTGAGCTTTCATCCGGACGATACGAGTTAGATTAAATCAACTACCAACAACTTGTCTTTAACGACACCCCCAAAGTTTGCTTGTCTCGTGAAAAGTGCTTGCAAATTATCCCAAGGACGTGCTTTATATTGTTCTTTAAATCGGTATCAAGAACAATAGCTTCATTTGGCGGGGTAACACAGTCCCCTGCACCCATCTCCATACAGCAAAAAAGTACCAAGTGACAAACCCCACCATCCATCACCTCAACCTCCAGCTCTCTCCAACTCCCGACCATGCCACCCAAGACAAAAGGCAGCTCCAAGGCCCCGAACCCCGAGCCCAAAGGTAAGTCGATCGTTCCATATCTACTTACTCATCCAAGTCTTTTACTGACCCGACTTCCACGTTACAGCAGCTCCAGAACCTCCCCCAGACACCATCTCCCAGCGCTCAGAACAGCGCTTCTTCCAGACAAACCCCCTCGAGAAACGCCGTCAGCAAGTCGGCCTGTCCTCCCTCACTCCTGCCGAGAGAAAGACATACGCCCACGTCAACCTCATCCATCCCGTCGTCAACCGCCGCGTTCCCTTCTCCAACAAGACAGAGCGCGAGTTCTGGAAGTTTGTCACAAAGGAAGGTCTTCCTATCCGCCGACTCCCTCGTGACTACGCTTGGGGAAAGGACCGTTCCGGTAGAGATATCGGCTCTTACTCACCCGACGAACTCGAGCAGCGTACAATCAAGCACGCCAAGCTCACGGCCCTGCAAATTCAGCACCGCCAGTTCCTCAAGAAGCGAGAGAAGCAGGCTGAGATATCAACCGAGGAAGTAGACGCTGAAAAGACGAGAAGAAAAGCCATGGCTGCGCTCAAGAGGGACCTGTACGGCGAGATCACGGGCACGTTGGCCCAAGACCCCGAGTGGGACGATGTCATCCCCATCCCGCAGAACGAGCCCGAAGGCGCCCTCGCGCAGATTGCCTACCCGGACGACTACGCCGAGGGTACGTCCGCCGCTGCCCAAAGGGCCTAAAGGAGTGCTGACTGAAAAGCATCTTAGCTGTCTCCTATCTCCGTGCCGTCATGGCCGCGGACGAGTGCTCTCCTCGCAGCCTGCGTCTTACCGAGCATGTCATCTCCATGAACCCAGCACACTACACCGTCTGGCTGTTCCGCTTCAAGGTCATCTCTGTCCTCAAGCTCAGCATCCCCGATGAGATTAAGTGGTTGAACGAGGTTGCTTTGTCGAATCTCAAGAACTACCAGATTTGGAACCATCGCCAGCTCCTTATGGATTACTACTATCCTATCATCGAGGAGGACGATGCGACGGTGCGCAAGCTCGCTCGTTCTGAGACCCAATTCATCACCACTATGTTGGATGAGGACGCCAAGAACTATCACGTCTGGTCGTATCGCCAGTATCTCGTCTCCAAGCTGTACATGTGGACTATGAGCGAGCTTCTCTCCACGCAGAATCACATCGAGGAGGATGTGCGTAACAACTCTGCCTGGTCGCATCGCTTCTACCTCGTCTTCTCAGACCCAACAGCCTCCACAGCCGGCTCTGGCCCCACGGAGGCAGACCCTCGTATCCCTGCGGAGACAATCGATCGGGAGATCAATTATTCCAAAGAAAAGATCAGCCTCGCGCCACAGAATCAGTCCCCGTGGAACTACCTCTTCGCCGTGCTAGCCAAGGGCTCCCGTCCTCTGGCCTCTCTCAAGGAGTTTGCCGAGACCTTTGTCAGCGCCTTAGGTGAGGATGCAGAGGAGGTGCGCAGCTCGCATGCGCTTGACTTTTTGGCCAAGGCCTATGACGAAGAGGGCGACAAGGAAAAGGCCAAACTTTGCCTGCGGCGGTTGGGCGAGAAGTGGGATCCTGTGCGAGAGGGATATTGGAAATACCGGGTGTCATTGCTGAAGAGTGGAGGTGAGGGTGCAAAGGAGTAGTTCATTTGGATATGAGACTGTTACGCATGGCAGAGTCTGACTGATACCTATTGAATCTTCATATTCCGTTTCATACTGATACATCATGACAAATCTAAAGATGCATTCGATATTAATACTTTACAATAAGCAGTACAAGCCAAGGCCAAGGGCGTCTTTGGACAGGGTGGTCCGGACGGCAGCCAGCTGAAGGCGATGGTGAGCAATGCGTTGACGGCGGAGAGGTCTTTGGAGGTGCAGCGGGTGCTTAGGGATATTCTGACGGAGGTGGAATAGAAATCATCAGAGAATTATGGTAAAAAAGATGACGAGTTTATACTAGAATAGCCTAATTTCATACTTATTTTAGAATGCTAGTTTAATTGAGATTATGATTAGAATAGAATAAGTCGACTGATTAACTGATATTTGCGTAGTAAAGGGGACAAATAGTTAGCAAGTCCGACGACCTCTTCGCCGTCAACGCATTGCAGAAGAACATATCGCATTACTAGATTATAATCATATATATGCCCTTAAGGTGGTGGCAAGTAACTCCAAACCAAGTGCGTCCCTTTTCCAACCACTTTTCTAGAATCTCTTAGTCATGACGGACGTCTCTTGGCTCGTAGCCATATAGTACATTGGAGTTAATGCTCTTGTAGCGTAAACAGCTTCCAGCACGCCCCTTGGTGTCATTAGTATTTCCTTAATGGCTCTCAACCCGCCAGAACTTCCATCCCTCTCTTTCTCCTGTATCGCCGTGCACTCCAACCAGCTTTTCAACACCTTCGGTGCCCTCTGCTTCCAGGAATTTCTCCAGATCAATCTCCATGCCGCCCTCGTCGTCTTCCTCGGTACCGTTCTTGAGAACAGCTGGCCAAAGAACGCCAATGCCATCGCCTCCAAGGGTGGTCTCGAACTTGGCATAGTTCTCAGCCTCGAGTTGTCCTTCAAGTTTACGCAGCTTCTCTTCAGGGATGCCGGGTCGTAGAAGTGTAATGGAGCAGCCACCGCCGCCAGCACCAGTGAGCTTCGTCCATCCAATACCCTCGTGATCGACCAATTCTCGTACTCGTTCCAGGCGAGGATGGGAGACACCTAGCGATACTAGCAAACCATGGTTGATGGTCATTAACTCACCAACCTTGGTGAGGTCCGTCTCCGAATCGTTGTCGAAAGCGCTATCCTGAATCAGATCGGCAGCAGTATTGGTGACCTTGTCCATGGCATCCAAAATGGTACCCACAAGCTTGGGATGGGTTTGCTTGAGCTTCGCGACCTTGCCGACCTCGTGTGCGGTGGATTTGGCTTGCCGGGTGTCTACCAGCAACAAAGGTAGTTCGGGAAAATCCCACAATGGCCGAACCGTTGGCGGCCTGGAATAATCTGTTCGTTGAAATACCACGGCCTTGCCTTGCGTCGCAACGGTATTATCCACACCCGAAGGGTTGCCATGGATACACATTTCAGACACAAATGCCCATCTGTTGATTCTTTCCACCTGGAGTCGAGCCTCATCCGGAGGCTGATCTGGGTGAGGGCCGGACAACGTCCGCAGTTGTAGGAGAAGGGCGGAGGCAAGGCATACTGAGACTGATGCGCTGCTGCCCAGGCCAGCACCAATCGGTATCGTCGAACGGAGAGTATATAGGCAGGGAGGGAAGGATGGCGATCCTAATGATAAGAACAGATAGAGGAAAGCAGACACCGAGCTTTGGTGTACTCTGCGGATCTCTTCTGGTTGATCGGGGGAGACAACTTCGATATGTGGTTGGATGGCAGCAACCAGGTCGGGGTCGAGCTCTGTCACGAGCGAATAGTATGACTTCTTTTTGGAAGGCTGTTGAAACGCCTCCCATGGTAAGTCGTCGATGTTCCAGGTGTGGACGAGGTCGATGTCGGCGAATCGGAGAGAGACGGTACGTTTCGATTTGGAAAGGGTGGTGACGTGAAGGTATGATCGCAGCGAAATGGCTGCGGCGATGGCTGCCTATGCGCCAATGGCAATGTAAGTATGCAATTGACAACAAGATGAGTCTGTCATACCTTGCCATGAACAACAGAGTGTTCTCCAAAAACAATGACCTTTCCTGGTGCTGATACCATGAAAGGAGGTGCCATAGGGCTAGACATTCTGCGGCTCAATTTGATGCGACGAGCGCCACTGCCATTGCTCGAGTCGCCAGATGTTTCGGAGCCGGAATCGGAGCCAAGACCATGGCCATTGCCATTGGCATGGTTGCCATTGAGCCCGTTAACCATGGCTGGGGCCAGTGAGGGCATGAGGATGTGGTTGAGGTGTCGCGCGTCTTATCTTGGCGTTTAATCGTAGTCTCCAAATCCAAAGTCGTGGACTTCGGTACTCCTTGTCAGGTGGTGAAAGGCTAGGTCGTATGATGGTTCGTCTTAGACAGGATATGTATCCACGGGAGATGTTGTAGTTGAAGAAGGGCAGATGAAGCGAAATGGTGTCAATGTCAAAAACCAGTGTTCAAGAAGAAATGGAAAGGAGCCGAAGTTGCTCGGGGGCAGGTAAATTAGAGGTTGCCGTTCTGGTGATTTAGTATCGTCAGGGGGTGGATGAAAGCGACCTTCCTTAGAGTCGGGAGCGGGGGTGTATTAAGTTAAAGTAGATATGGAGGGCAACAACGGGCAGCAACGGACTTGCACTCCCAACAAATGCAAATGCAAGCCAGAGACACAAATGAATGGGTAATTCGGGAAATCTGAATCGTAGCGTCACGGAAGGAGCATTAGTTGCAGTCCAGGCCTGGGTAACTGCGGACAAGAACAGGAATTATTGGCGTGTACTGAGGAGGTAAGGTAATGTGTAATTGAGTCCCCCGCACTTTCCATGGGTTGGGCTTTCTGTCCCTGGATCACTGTACCTGCCTTTTGACACACACTTGTCGGACAGGCTTGACAGCTTGATCAACGCAAGTACGCAATGTGCAGGAGAAGGTTGCTGCGAAGGAGCGCCGTCATCCGGAATAGGCAAGGACTCGGATGTGAGTGCCTCGATGGTGCAGCCTGCAGATGCTTTATCTTGTGCTGTACCAACGATCAAACAAGATGAAGTGGATTCAATGGAACGGTCTTTGCAAGACGGAGCTAACAGGACTTGGGTCTGTCTAGTTAGTTACTGGTTTAGTTGATAGATGAGTAGAAAATGAGAGTCACCTTCAAGTGAGGTATGTTGCTCAACAAACAAACACAGCAATAACGTTTGTCTGTCTGTCCTCTGCTGCTGGGTTGAATGTGTAATGATAGGCCGCCAATTGGAAGAACTCAAATGGCGGTCTAGCAGCTAGGCCTGGGCTTTTAATCTGGAGACTTGAGCCCACCACCTCGACTTACACGTTCCGTCTATTTTACGCCTGTCTTTATTCCCGGTCCGCGGCGATTTGTCCATGCAGCAACCAACAAGAGTGGAAAATCGAACAAGCAAGTCAATATGGAGCTTGTTTCAACAGAGGAAAACGGCGAGTCCCGGATTTGAAGGTTCAAAGTCAGAAAATGGAAATGAGCTGAGGAAATGGATACCTAATAGCTGGCATCGGTACTTGGGGGCGCGTGATAGATGACGATGACAATATCAAGACAATACAATAGGACGAACCAGGACAATATCAGGCGTATGACAACCCTAGTCCCCGCGCCTGGTCCCTGGCTCAGCTGGTGATCGATGCGCTAGGCGAGACGTTGTTTCTCATGGGAGACGCTCCGGTTGGTTGACGAAAGCCTCTTTGAAACAGGTTTATTAGTCTCTGAGCCGCAACACGCAGGCAGAGGCAAGCCCAAGCCTCGAAATACGTGCCGAAGCCAACGTCAAAAGAGTTGTTGCAACTACGTTGAAAAGAGGCGAAGCTAAAAGATGACGGCAGACGGGAAAATATGGATGTCGGTGCCTGCAGCTGTGCTGTAACCACCTTATCCATTGGCGTGCCCGTATCCGTACTCCTGGGGAAACTTGTGACTGGACAACGTCGAGCGCCTTCAATTGTCGCATACATAAGAACTCCTCTTTGCATCCCAAACATTGAAACACTTTTCGTATTCGCATCTCCAGCTATACGAATACATAACCACATCCATCCATGTCTACGCCAATCGCTTCAGCTTGGAAAATTATTCCAACTTTCGAATCACAATCAATCCAGAGGACCGTCGATTTCTATGTCGATTTTCTTGGCTTTTCGTTAGGCGGGGTAAAGCCAGAGGATGGACCCCCGGCTCAATACACGTTTTGTTCAATCTTCGCTGGTGATAAAGCGGCGGCCAATATCTACTTTTTCAAGCCGAGTAGTAACACTATCAAGCCGGGCTCAACTTACATCGCCTTGGGTACTGAGCAGCTAGATCAGCTGTGGGATGCTATCAAAACTCGGAGAAGTGATGTGATTCATGAGGAGATTGAAGACCAGCCGTGGGGATATCGGCAATTTGCTATCAAGGATCCTGATGGTAACACGTTGACATTTTTCAAGTTTCTCGAGGGTGGAAACCCAGGAACAGAATAGCATTTCCGTCAAGAGACACAAGGTTTATCACCACTGCTATTTGGCTCGGTTGCCAATGTCGATTTGACCACATACAAGAACGAACAGTCTCAAGCTTCAGTTCAATCACAGTAGTCAAGATGCCGAATGTCGACCACTATCACCTACTTAGACATGTCGGAAAGTTACATGGATATCCCGTCATGGTTCTTGATCCTACGGCTGACGAATACCTCTCGCTGACTGTTGCTCTACCCTTCAGGCATCGTAATGGCGCATCATCGTCAATTGAACCCCGCTTCCACGTAACTTGGAGATGCCTGATCAACGCATTAATCATTAATAACCAACTGCATCGCAGTAATATTCCAGCTTTAAACAGCCTTCTTATGCGAATTGACTTCGATCCCCAAACGCATCATGCCTTCTGTCACTGAAATCGCTTTCCTCCAGCTAAAGCCTGGGTACGATGAGCAAAAGCTCCGCGGCATCCTCAAGGATATCCAGAAAACCCAAGCTCAATGGATTCGTGAGCATCAACCAAATCTTCTTGAGGGCAAACCCTACGATTATACGACCGACATTTGGATCACCGAGGATGAGGTACCACGCTTGTTCCTTGCAGCACCATGGGAATCTGTCGAGGCCCACGGCGAATGGCTCAAGAGTAAAGAGAATGCCTCCGTGATACAGGAGCTTCAAGGATTCATTTCTGAAGATCGAGATGCCGTGGTTATGTATCATCTGAAACCGGCAGGGGAAACCAACGACTTTCGAGGGGACATTCTTGGCAGAGGCCCTGTAAAGATCTGGAAAATATCAGTCAAGCCTGAAGAAAAGACGTTCCTCGATAAAGAGTATCGCGTCATCGAGGACCAGTCCCCAACAGAACTAGGTCAAAAAGTTTGGGCAGGGTGGAAGATAGAGGAGGGGGACACTGAAGACATGGTAATCATCGCATCTTCAAGCCTGGAAGACGTGATAGAATCCAGCATTGCAGTGAGATTCGAAGATACCAGGGTCTCCCGTTCCGAACACAAGCCCTTGATGCATTAGCAAGCTTGACAAATACGACAAACTCATTACACAAGACTGAGAGGCGCCAAAATTGTACGTCGTGACTCGAATCGTTCTTTTTTACTTTTTGGACTCTATCCGAGTATCCTCCTTTCAGAGCACATGATGAAATGCAAGGTATCCCGAGACGCCCATTCGTGCATGTGAATCCTCCCACAACCAGAGTAACCCGTATCAAACCACCTTCTTAAGCAGACTTCTTGGTCTTCTTGGAGACGTCGGTGAGTTGCAGGTCTGAGACGCACAAAAGTTAGTAACCAATATTTCCATCGAAAAATTCCCGTCGAGGGATGTCGTCGGAGGGTCAGAGGGAGCGCATACTGGGGGGGAGGGACTGCTTAAGCTTCTCGGCCTTGTCGGTGTCCTTGAGCACCAGGGTGTAGAGGTGCTTCTGGCAGCGGACCTTGAACTTGATGTTGTTGGTCTGCTTGCTCTTCTTGATCCGCGCGGCTGTTGGAAAATTGTTAGAATCGGTTCTTGCAGTTCGTTCGGCACACGTCTGTGCAATGGGAGGTTATCTTCGAAACGTACACGAAGCGTCCTTACGACGGCAGATCTCGATGAACTATCAATTCAGTCAGCGTTTCAATATTCCAGATATAAAAGCAATCCAGCGGTTCTCTTTTCCGTACCTTCTTGATATCAGCGACCTCCTGAGGCATCTTGGCGGTTGTTCTGGGGGGATATCTTGAACAGGGAAACTTGTCAAAGGCACGGGTTTGCGATTTCGATAGAAATTGGGAGGAATTATTTTTGTGCGCTGGTTTTCGCGGGGGCCGTCGAGTGCACGGGCCATCTCTTGCTTGTGCGGGACCGGTTCGGGAGAGTTGGACGCCGATCCACCGAGGGATGTGGCGTAAGGGAAGACGTGGCGCAGACGTATGCTGCTGGGTTGTGCAGAAGGCAACTATTGATAAATGGCCACCTTTCAATGCGAAAAGTAAGAAATAGCCAGTTGACACATCTTATACACATATTCATTCCGTCAGGCTCTGAATCAGAGGCTTTCTTATATTTATTCTACCACTTTTGGTGTTATTGGAATCACCCTATTATCAACAGACACATCGAGAACATCAAAACGGATCATTTACAATGTCTACTCGTCTCGATAACCTCATGAAGTCCAAGGTAAGAGTTAAATACACAAAAAAAAAACCATTTTCTGTTCTTTCATCACAAGATAAGTTTGTTAACTATGTTCTAGAACGTCGTCCTCTGTAAGTACTCCTCATCTGCAGGGTAAGCCGCATGTTAACTGACACTACCAGTCTTTGGAGGTGTTGTCTCAATGGCAGCAGCATATACCATCTGGGGAAACGATGGCCAGGGAGTGTTCCCTCCCCAGGCAGATCCCGCTGGTGATCCCAAGACATGGACACGAGAAGAATGTCGGCTATGGTTGGAAAAGGTGTGTCAAGTCCTGAGGATAACAGTTGACGTATGCTAAGCTTTCCCAGAGAAACCTTCATCCGGACCCTAAGGCTACCAAAGAGGAGCTACTTGAGAGAGTAGTTGCGAATATGCGCATCCCGAGAAAGTAAAAGATGTAGTTGATGGATCATTGAAGTGTTGCTTATTACTGTCGCTTTTCACCTTTTGCATTACCTGATACCACAGCTAAGCAGACTGTTTTTTTCATTCAATACGACTTTATTACTCTTTGAGTTTTGCAATTTTGGTATGCTTTCAATACCCAAAATGGCAGCGTGTAAGATGTTAAACTGAATTAGAGTGTGAGCTTAAACACCTTGCCTTTGATTTGATGAGGCATCTTGGCCAACAAAGATCGTGTCAACATTGAAGAATCATTGATTCATTCAGTCGTCAAGCCCAGTGGATACCATCAACGGTACTTGTTTGCCAGCCACCGAAAGCCCAAGTTTCAAGTACCTCCACCCAACCAACCAACCACCCAACAAGTCCAACTGCTAATCGTCTCACTCTGCTGCACGTGCCACAACAGCCGCTGTCTTACAGTTGGGTTCCGTCTGTACTGTAGCGTTCAACCTTGATCTTCTGTCGCAGCCTGGTTAACCCTCACGACATTGTATCCTTGACTGCTGATCGCTGATTTTTCACTTTTGCGATCATGTCTACATCTTGATCAACTCCCCTCACGATAATTCAATCTTCTACTCTTCCAGACCCTCTTACACCACCCGAAACAGAAAATTGCGACCTCGGCGCTTCCATGTTTGCGACGTCATATCCACCATCTAGACAATGGCATTCCTCGAGGACCCCCGACTGCGCCAACGCTGGAATCAGATTACCCACGACGCTGAAACCGTAACGGAGAACGCAGCAGCAGGGATCTGGACTTTTCAGCACAATTATATCAACCCTTGTTTTTCCTCCATCACACGCTCTTTCGAACAATGCACAGCTGTCTGTTTGGGCGACCCCGAAGAGCGTCTACGAAGGCGCAGGGAGCGGGAGTTATCGCAGAACAGAGCTGAGTATAGCTTCGATTTTTACGATGATTGGTACGAGGAAGAGCAGGGCGGTCTCTTTGGAACATGGGGCAATGAGGACTGGGATAAACTGCTGGCCGGGACCGGCAGTCAACGAAAACACAACACTGGAGAGACTTCGGAACAGCCACGCAGGAAACGCGGTATGAGCTACGGAACTCGCGATAGACGACGAAAAGCGAGCGTAGACGACGACCCGACCGTTATCCCCAAGACCCAACCAATCGGTTTTCTCAGCAAGCTGCCATGGAAGGTGGGCGGTACCCTACGATACAAGCCCAGCGCAGCAGATTTACAGGACAACCCACAACGACACGGCGAAGGGGAAAACGAGCCACTACTACACTCTGACGATGAATTCGACTTTGCCGACCTGCCGGCGCCTAGAAAGCGCAGCGGGACGACAGGTTCGGGCGATACATCAGATTCATATCGATCACGAGGGGATCTATTTCCAAGCGACGGAGAAGGCGAAGAAGATGCAATTCCACTCGACGATGAAGTGACATATGATATGGTTAGGAAGGACGATAGGAGCGGTCGAAGCGCAAGGGCCAGCAGCAAAGGTAAAAAACCAGCCAGTGGATTGGCTGGATCAAGGACAGTTTCACGGACGACATTAGGGTCGATTGCTTCGAAAGACGAATATCGCATGGAGCGTCGAGCAACTTCATTCTCAGTTACACCCGAGGCCGAGGACACACCGTCTCTATATGACCTGGAGCGCGAGGAACAAATGCTACAAAAGGAACAAGATGAGGACGTTGAAAGGAAGAAACAAGCTGCAGTACAACTTGCAGCGGAAAAAGGGCTTACGAAAAGGAAATCTGGCCTACAATCCGTCTCCGAACCAAAGCCAGAAGTGGCAGAGGATGACGTTTATGAAGCCTCCCCTTCCAAGACTGCATATCAACACATAGAGGAGGCCGAGGATAAGCTCCATATATCGAAGCAACGCAACCCAGAACAGCGCGCAAGGAGCCCGCAACCGCCCAGCGGCACAGATTCGCCAGAGAAGACGGATTTCGTTCCAGCGCGCTTACCACACTTCTAATGACAAATGTCATGACGAAGTTAAGATGCATTCCATCCATCGCGCAAGGAAGCGGGGGAGTTAATTCGCTGTAATACTAATGAAACATGGTGATGGTAGACAGCAACCGTCACGGACGACTTTATGTATGATACCAACCTGAGCCAAGTATGGGATTTGAGCAGATGATGATATGAGGGATCCTCGGCAGCATGAGAAGGATGAGTTTTAGATGCAGCGTTAATGGAACATGGCAACGTGCACTATTTTCCATAGGAACAAGCATGCACTAGTTACTTTATGATCAATAAAGAACCCGAGGCTCATGAAGCACATGGGTATGCGAATCTATAGCCCGATGCGGAAATGCCTCGGGCATGAGTTGAAACCTCCCCCGCAAACCGGTAGTTCGGTTGGTGATGTTGTTAAAGAGCCGATACCCCACACGATCTATATTCAAGGCTGAGACCCGGAGAATCATTCATCTTCTTAATTGTGCCATCTATGTAGTAGAGATTGTATGTTAGAGTGTCTCACATCATCAACTCTGGCTCACGTCATAGAACTCAACTCGCGATACCTCGCTATTACGCACCTCCCACTTACACCTTCATCACCACAGCCATGACAGCACCAGGCCCCATTACAACACCACTCACTTCCCTCTTAGGGATCAAACACCCTATAGTCCTCGCAGGCATGGCGAGGGTATCGGGTGGTCGTCTCGCAGCAGCCGTATCCAATGCTGGCGGACTCGGCATCATCGGCGGTTTCCAATACACTCCTGACCAACTCCGCGAGATTGTTGCCGAGATGAAGGCCAACTTCTCACGGCCCGATCTACCCTTCGGTGTTGACCTCGCACTGCCTCAGATTGGAGGCAATGCACGCAAGACAAATCACGATTACACAGGCGGCAAACTGGACGAATTGGTGGATATTATCATCGACAGCGGCGCCAAGCTGTTCGTCAGTGCAGTAGGCGTACCGCCACCCGAGATTATCAAGAGGTTTCACGACAAAGGTATCTTGGTGATGAACATGGTTGGACATCCTAAACACGCAGTAAGTCACGAACAAGCAGTTGGTTTGTCTATTCACTGACGGAGTTGCAACAAGACAAAAGCCCTCGAGCTTGGAGTCGACATGATCTGTGCTCAAGGCGGCGAGGGAGGCGGTCACACGGGAGACGTCGCAAACTCTGTCTTGATCCCCGCGGTTGCAGACATCGCGGCAAAGTATCACCCTCCGCTGCTCAAGGGTCTCCCTGCGTTGGTCCTTGCTGCCGGAGGTATTTCCTCCGGACGCAGTCTTGCGAGCTCCCTGATGCAAGGCGCTGCGGGCGTATGGGTTGGTACGCGGTTTGTGGCTTCCGTGGAAGCGAGCTGCAGTGAGCAGCACAAGAGGGAGGTTGTGTCGTGTGGATATGATGATACCCAGCGCACACTTGTTCTTTCTGGAAGGCCGCTGAGGATGAAGACGAATGAGTATATCAAGAAGTGGCACGAGCAGCCAGACAAGATCAAGGAGCTATGCGATCGGGGTGTTGTACCGATCGAGTATGACTTTGAGCAGGGGAATGATCTTGATCCGCCGCACTTGATGGGACAGGTTGCGGGTGCGATTACAAGGATACAGCCGGCGGGGGAGATTGTTGATGAGATGGTCAGGGAGGCTGTTGATATGCTCAAGTTGGGAGGGACGTATTTGACAGCTTTACCCAGACTATGAAGAAACCTCTCTTCTCAACATATTGTATCTAGACATGTAGTGTACACTTTCGTTGGTCTGAGCCCTTCTGTTTCGGTAGACGAGACTATCCACAGCGGGAGCAATATCTTCTTCCGTGCATCACCGATATCTTGTTTTGACCGAGGTCTGGGCTTTCGCTCTTGTTCACCTGGTATTGGTGGCTGAGAACAAACTCATGGCACGGTTCACTGACAAACTGCTATGATGTGACTTGCTCACAGATCTACTTGCTGTGGCTCACTTACACCAAAGGGAGCAGTGAATATGAAGATTCGACTTATTTAAGCGGTAGAAAGACTCTCCATGATACCAGGGCTATGTCTTTATCTGAACCCACCCGAGGCCTCTCTGTGGTTAGACTGGCCTCTCATATGTTAGACTCGACTCGTTGGGGTTTGAATGTCAATTTCTCCTTTACCGTTACATGACCTACTTCTTGCTTATATGTCGACCCCAAGCCAGGAACAGAGTGGCCGGTCCAGTCCACTTGAATTCTTCTCCGAAAGAAGGTTGGATAGCAATTCTCTTTTTCGCTGCAGCCAACTATGCGCCCAGCCGCCAGAGGGTGTAGACAATGCTCTCCCTACATTAGACCCTCAGAACAACGCTCAATTCTGCAAGATACCCGAAACAGACCATATACTTGTCTCACTAGACTTTGAACATGTTTGCTCGACCAAGCACGAAAGATTCTCAAATGGAACACACCATCGCGACCACCCAGTTACCGAGGCTGGAATTGCATATCTCGACATGCGAGATGTTCTGTAAGGCCGTGGGAAGGGCATCATGCCCGGAGATCGGGGTTCATCTTGGTTCAAATACATGAGTCCTCTTCACTACGTTTTGGAAGAGTACAAAAAGCACCAGGGCTACCGTCGCGAATCACACCGACTGCAGCCACACTTGTTCGCTTTTGGGAAGTCGAAGACGGTCAAAGAGAAAGGTCTTTCTCATAGACTTTATGGACTCTTTGCGACTCTGAGGAAGATGAATCGAAGGAAAGACGAGATCGTGCATGGGACTCTTCGACAACTCGCTTTTCTCACCTTTGACTCAACTCCCGTGGAAAACATACTCAGCAGACTTGGTCTGGACTGGCTAGACGAGCCTAATGTTCAAATATGGGATCTCCAGAGGGAAATGAAGCTTGAACTTCGCTTCCCCTTTGAGACGCGCTTCGAGTACGCCCTAGAGAGCCTGGGGCTGCGCTTTGAGGACACTCGATTTGGTAACTTGTCGTATTACTCAGGAAATGCAGCTGTATTCGCCATTCAGATGTTTCTGGCACTCTCTTACATGAACGAGGAACAGAAGAAGGCATTTGCCGCGCGAGAGCCTATGCCGACGGGGTGGTTGCAGTATACCTGGGTAGGGCATTCTCTGGATCAATTGAATGCAGCTCTAGGGAACTCACCAGGAAGAAGGGAGGAGTCTCAAATGAATCGTCATAATGTTCCCCAGCGGAGGAACGAGAAGGCATTCAACTGAGCGTTGCTTTGACTTATTAGCATTGAGGCGAATCGTGTTTCTGAAAACTGAAGATGGGGTGGTAAAGAGTTAGTATAAGGTAGGTAGGTATTTCCATGGTAGTGAATGAGCACCTGCTATCCCTATGGAATCTTTATTAGTGAAGTAGCGCATGGAAGTGAGTATCTGAGGTAGGCACGCTCAAATTTATGCGGCAACTCTGACCCTTGCGAGGGAAGGTATGCCAGGCGCACTCAGATACCTTACTTCTTTTCGCTTTGGGTGAAGTGATCAATAACAACCATCGCTTCTCAACACCGAGACCATCATCCACAAACAAACAGGTCTACAGTATCATCAGAATATTGTTCATTACGCCGCGTTGAACTGGCTATCCACACGTACGCATTCCTCACTCGGCATCTTTTGTCTCAGCAGCAACCATTAACGAACTGCAGGCACAAAGAAACAGCATCAGAAGCATACGCTCGCTTTGAGTCGACTCATCACAATGACTATCAACCAGGACTCAAGCGATGACAGGGTTTCGAAGAATGACACGACCCCTAGCAACGACAAACCCTCAAGCAATGACGGGACCTCGAGCAATGACGGGACCTCGAGCAATGACACCATCACCCGTCACGTTGAGACTTCAAGCAATGATTCGACTGTGAGCAACAGTGAAAGCTCAAACAATGGCGAGACCTTGAACAAAAACGAAGCTCTAGATACTGAGCTGCTCGCAACACGTGTCGCGCTATTCCCCCATGTCTCTGATGAGCACTTTGAGCTGATTGAGCAGCACTTTGAGCTGCTTAAATGCATTGGTCTTCCTAGCCAGTACCTCTGGCCAAGTATCATCAAATGGATGAAACAAGGTGTCCGCTTATTCAAGGACAAGGAAAAGTCAGGCGAATGGTTTCTCTAGAGGACATTTATCCGCCTTCGATGTGTTGCCTGCCGGAAGCCCTGCGAACTCATCGAGGGTGCTCAGATTCTCGACCCTCCTTTACTATTCCCATGTGGCCATATCATCGGAAAGTCGTGCTATGAGGCATTGCACGCCAAATGGAAAGATGGACACGGTTCAACTTCCTGTCCCTGGGACGGACGTCGTGAACACGATACTGTACATGATGGAGGACCGTGCAACCAGCGCATCATATACGAGTGCGGCCACATAGTTCCTTACCTCCAAATACCTCATTTCTACAAACGTCACCTCACCTCAAAGAAATCCTCCCTCCCTGATGGCAGCAAAATTTCTGAAAAATGCAGGGTGTGTACAGTTCAGGAATACCTCAACAAGTGGACGATTAAGGCTCGTCTCGTGACAGGCAACCACAAGGTCTGGGCAAGCTGTGGAGAGTTACATGGGATCTCGCAGGAGGAGCGGGATCAATACAGTTTACTCAAAGACACCGAAGGCCTGGAGGAGGAAGAGATGAAGAATGATGAAGTGATGAGAGAACTGTTTGCGAGTACCCCAGCACCTTACTGGTTGGAGGGCCAAGAAAAAGTCCACATTGCTGAGTTCGTCGTCTACTGGAGGGGAGAAGAAGACGAAGGGGGAGAGATGAACGTGTAAATCATTGATGAGAATGACACAAGGGCTGTTTTTGTTTGTTAGAAATGGTGGAAACAGCAAGTTGATCAGAATAGCTACTAAGTAGGCTAACAGCGCGATTGTCAATTGAGGACGGACAATCACCGACGGTGATACAAACAGGATACTCTTAGATCCAATCAGCGATAGAAGATTTCTATTTATTCATGCATTCCCACACGTCATATTAAGATCGGCTAGTGCAGACACAGACCCTGGGGATAAGATACTTGGCGATGGGGTCAAAGCAGGGCTGACGTGTTTGACGTGGCGCCAGGCGCCTCGGACCATAAGTAGCTCGTGATAGTAAGCTTGCTTGTCCATGATTCGAAGCAAACTTGATGTCCGGATATCTCGGATCCAGCGGTCATGACTTGTCAACTCTAAGATTTAATCATATAAAACTCTGAGGAAGTAAGCTGAGCAAATGGTAGGAATTGTGGATCATTCCTTGCTATTTCCGAAACGATACGACTTTGAACGACTCATGCCAAGTAAATTAAACCCTTTCAACTACCAAAATTCAGGTTAAACTCCTGGAAAGAGCAAAGTTCTATCTCATGATGGACGCGCATAAAACAGTCGTCGCAGGCGTCGCTGAACGTGTAAAACACTTTCACGCCCGTCAGGAACCCTTTCGATTATACCACGGATCGACCAACAGCACCCGGCATTCGAATCGCAGTGTTGACAACACTGTCGACACGAGTAAGCTCAACCATGTTCTTGAGGTAAACAAAGAGTCAAAGACAGTCCTTGTCGAGCCGAATGTTTCTATGGAAGTTCTTGTGGATGCGACGCTGCAGCATGATCTCGTTCCACTGGTGGTTATGGAATTTCCGGCTATCACGGTTGGAGGTGGTTTCTCGGGGACGTCGGGTGAAAGCAGTTCTTTTCGATATGGTGCTTTCGATGCTACTATCAACTGGATTGAGATTGTTCTTGCGGATGGGACTGTTACTCGCGCCTCAAAAACGGAAAATCAGGATCTTTTCTGGGGAGCTGCCTCGGCTTTCGGAACCCTCGGTGTTGTCACTTTGTTGGAAGTTCAGCTCAAAGAAGCCAAGCAGTATGTCGAGCTCAAGTATAGACTCGCAAGGGGTCCTTCTGAGTCAGTCAAGATTATCAAGGAGGAGTGCAAGAAGTGGGAGAACGACTATGTGGATGGCATCGCCTACTCAAAAGACACCACGGTTGTATGCACCGGACGTCTCACGGATGAGGTCCCAATAAGCGCAACACCGAGACAGTTGAATCGACGCAAAGACAAGTGGTTCTACCTCCACGTCGAAAAGGTACGGGACGGTCTGCGAATGGGTTCAGTAACATGCGTCGCCGACTACATCCCACTTAAAGACTACCTCTTCCGATACGACAGAGGCGGCTTCTGGGTCGCCAAATACGCCTTCGAATACTTCATCACACCTTTCAACCGCCTCACCCGATACATCTTGGATCCTCTTCTCCGAGCCCGCGTCATGTACTCAGCAGGCCACAAGAGCAACCTCTTTGACTACTACATGGTGCAAGACGTCGGCGTGCCCTACAGCAGCGTGCCAGAGTTCCAAAACTGGCTGGACAAGCAATTCCGCATCTATCCGCTCTGGCTATGTCCTCTGCGCGTCCGACGCGAAGATCCGAACTCGGGACATGGATTGCACGCAGAGTTTGCAAAGTCCGGCACCGCAGATCTGCTCAACTTTGGCGTCTGGGGCCCACTACAAGGCAATCGGCGCGACGCTATCCGACATAACCGCGCGCTTGAGCAAAAGGTGCAAGAATGCGGAGGAAAGAAATGGCTTTACGCACACGCGTACTACACCGAGGATGAGTTTTGGTCGCATTACAATCGGGAGTCGTATGATGCGCTGAGAGAAAAGTATGGAGCGTCGTATCTGCCGAGTGTGTACGACAAAGTCAAGGTGGACATTGAGGGCGATGATAAGCTCATGAAACAGACGGCGACGACGCATTGGCCGTTTCGAGGGTTGAAGGGAGTTTACAAGGCGTTGTTTGGAGGGGATTATTTGTTGCAGCAGCAGAAGAAGGGTGATGTGGATGATTCATCAGAGGCGAAGTGACGGTCATGACTCAAAATGCTTAGTACTTGTTGATTTTGCTGTTCATAATTATTATTGTACATAGACTCCGGATCGGGTAACGGCTACATAGACAATTTGATACTCTGGGCAGCTCGCCTCAGTTCATAATACATGCATTTCCAAAAGCATTCTGCAATCTTTCTCAGAGGTCATCATGACAGACTTATTCAGCTCTGAAACCACCCATTGAGCCACCACCTTTTCTTCCGCTCAGCTCCTTCATCGACTCAACCTCCTTGCCATCTCTAAGCTCCTTGTATTTTGAGCCAATTCCAGGCTTTCCTGACGGCTGGCCCATGTATCCAATCTCTGTCGAGTTGGCGGCCACCATGTCGCTCTCCAGAGTCCTCTGAGGCGATTTCCCTCTTGATGGGAGCATGATGTAGACGCCTCCGGCAACGACACCGGCTGCTGCGGCGATGGGCATCCTGATGGTGTTAGTTCTGGTTTCTTAGATAAGAGAATTGTCGTACCAATTCCGCTTGATAGCTTCAGGGCCACCTGGTGCTTGAGGTGGAGGCTGTTGACCACCTGGTCCCCCAAGATTACCATCTGGATGAACGTGGGTTGGATTAGTGGTGGCCAGCCGGATCTGAGGTCGGAGTGCGGCCATGCGAACCACGGGTCGTAGAATAACTCGCATCGGTGCCATGATTATCTTTGTTTCTGACGAGTTTCTTATTCAATTGATTGAAACATGTAGTTATAAAGTAATAAACGAGGTTGAATAGCTAAAGGGAGCTCTGTGTATTTAAAGAGGGGACCTTGAGGTCAATGACTTAAAGAGCTTCATGAATGATGAGGGGATGACGTGTGATGCTGTAGCTTCAGAAGCTCTCATCCCCGCGTCAGACTATCTGGAGAGCTGAGTTGATGATTATTGGATGTCATTAGTTGACAATAGGTCGTTTTAGGTTGGAGGCGTTGGGGGTGACGTGCATTGCAACATACCTGAGTTCTGCTGGAATTTCATGTGAATGTCTAACTGGGGGCTAAATGGCAATGATATGATGGCAGTCTTGATGAGTTTTATGTCTCACGAGAATACGGACAGATAGAGATAGTTTTGAAGTGGGAATATTATAGGATATGGACCTGATTACAAGTACACAACAATTGCTAGAAAAAGCAGCCCAGCCAAGGCAGAGAGCTAAAAGATTGGAAGCTTTCCACGGAGTCTCCATTAATCTCAGTATTAACCCAAGAGCCTGCTTGTTTTGTCCTCTCTCACTTGTACGACATGTGAGACATTGCCAAAGTCTCCCCCAGATGACACAGCTGCTCAAATGGGCGGCACAGGCCCACCCGCCCGGCCATGCTGCCAGGCATAAACACCGGCAATTGTGGGGCCCTCCGACCGGTCGGCATGTCAATGGTTCACGGAGCAAGGCCGATGCGACTATCCGTTCGTCTTAAAGAAAAATCCAGTACATATTTCGATGCTGAAATTTCTACTTCTTACCCAAGCGTAATATGATTGAGCTGCAAGGTAGTCGCCACGAGTATCGTTGCTAACAACAGCTTCCACTGCGGTCACATTATCCTAAAGTAAGGAAACCATCAAGAATCACAAGCCGTGCAGTATCCTACATATTCCGGAGGGAAGGCGATTGAAAGTTGTGTAGTGAGACGATGGTGAGCAGTTGAGATGGGCTCCGGCCTTGGGAGCGTCGAGAACCGGACGATCTGCTGATTTTCCGGAGAATTTTGGGTGGGCTCGGTAGACGCCGGGTCCAATCATCAGATGATTTCGGGGACGCCAGAATTTGGGAATACCATCAACGTCGGTCAGTTTACGGGAATAGTAGGGGGAGAAGTTCAATGCAATGAGTTTTATGGGATTCGAGCTAACGGTTTGAACGAATATTATAATAAAACTATGATAAAAAGTTATTTTGAAGTGTAAACAACTGTGTTATAGCACCCTGGTATACCCTTGTCAATTGACTTAGACGGGCTCTACCGACAGAGCATAGGGATTGCAGCAAGATCCAACATTCTGGATGAGATATGAGATCTTGATAAGACAGAATCAATATTTCATGATTGTTTCGACCTATTGACCAAGTGTTTTCTCGGTATATCTTAGAATCAGATGTTGAACACGTCCCAATGCGTTGGTAACGGACCCCGGCATTGCCCGAAAGGGATGTGACCAGGGGCTGGATCGTTCTATGGCACCACCAAATACCGAACGTTTGGTCAGACTGTCTATCATCGTGCAATCCGTGAACAATACGGAATTATACGCAAAATGATCCTTCCAAGAAAGATATATAATGAGTGAGTTCTTAACACTCCATCACCATCAATCAACAATTACAAGCATATCTGAGATCTTCTCAACTACAAACAACCCTTGCATCTTCAGCTGCCACTCAATCACTTACACCCAACCAATCACATCAATCCACACTCAAAATGGCTGCTGCTCCCATGATCAAGCCCACTGTTGGCCCCAAGTAAGTTGCAATCCTCACATTTTTACACTTACACACTCTAACATTTCACCTCAGGGTCCTTCCAGTCCTTCTCGTTGTCGGAAGCATCTCTGTCGTTGGCGGTTATGTGCGAAATCAACTGGCAGTCCAGTCACGCAGTTTTGATCGCTCCTTTAGCAAATACAACAGCACTCAGAGCGAGGCTGCGAGGGCAAAGACATTCAACGGCTCTGTTCCCGATCCTCGTACCAGCATGTTCAACGTTCTTGGCTGGTAATTTTGACGGATTTGAACTGGAAATGAATGGCGTTTTGGAAGGTTATCATGGCGTTTGCTGGTTACTGCATATGGACTTGAGGCGTTTTAATCTGCCTTGTCATACAATCTTAATTAAACACTATTTTAACATTCGGGAATTTATGATGAACAGTGCAAGGCTAACTGCCGTCTATGGTATTTCAGCTGCCAATAAATCTGCCGAAGAGGCAACCTGTGGAAGCGTGCACATGACCCCTTGCCCAAATAGATCCGGGGCGTAACCTTGAACGGTTTTGGCTCATTAAGCTTAATTATGGTCTAGACGGTCTAAAAGCTCAGCTCGCTCCAACTAAGAGCTTGGCAGCTCTCCTTTGGTCGTGTCTAAGGCTACGCCGCAATCCTACAATCCCGGTATTTTGGGCGCTTTAAGGGATGTAGTCTTGGCGCCACAGCTGACTTTTCTGGCAGACTGTTGAAGCCCTCGTCTGTTCTCGCCAATGGCGGCTGTACGATGACACTGGGCGCAGCAGGAGGAGGCCCTGCTCATGGGGCTATTTCAGCCATGGTATTCGGAGGGTTGAGAAGCCGGTAAATTGGGCGTTGTACGTAGTGTTTGCCGCTTTTTATATCCTGCTCTACCCTCGCACGCAGCATGTACAGTTGTGATACGCAAGTCTGTCATTCTGGACCTTCAGCAAGATGTATCAACCACACTATCCCGAAAACCCAAGGTGGTCACAGCAAAATACCTATGAGTACAAGCCTGTCACTGCACAAGCGGTTTACCCCGTCGAGGTAGCCGCTCCACAAGAGGTTCACCCTGTCGAGGTAGATGGCAAGCGAGAGCGAGAAAGACCTGATTATCGCCCTATTCCCCTGAGATGGCCCTTTATCAGCGCTCTCATCCTTGTCCTCTTGGGTCTCATGGGATTAATGATCTATGCTGTACGCACACTGGATGGATCTGATACTACAGCAAAACTTGAAAACAGATCATTTTGTATTACGAATAACAACCTCTACTATATGAAGAGACAAGAAACTGCAGCGAGCGAGGCTTCTGTGTCAGAGCCAACAGATGCCGCCGAAGCTGAACCTGAGCAAACAGTCGCTACCGATTCTGGACCCGCGGAAACAGGAGCTTCTGAACCTGAACCCAAACCTACAGACGACGCTTCGCCTACCGATACTGATGATAGTGAGGGCGGTACCTTGACGACAGCCCTTATTGAGTCAGTATTCACGACAATGGTCACCAAGCCCGGTTCAGTTGAAGTCGAAGAAACAACCGAGACAATCACAGAGTCAGAAGAAGTCACAAGCACATCAATATATACCGAACCTGGCAGTACAATCTACTATCCAGCGTCACGCGCTTCGATGCCACCAGAAGAGGCGTCGACATATCAAGACAAGACCCTAACATCTGTCCAGCCTGCACAGACAAAGACTAGTATTACAGTCTTTGCAAGCGGCGTTGTTCGAACCGTAAGTCAAGTATTCAGTCATGTATATTTATTTTACTGATCTCGAGTGTCATATAGACCGTCAGGGCTACGACAAGAACTGGAAAACCGATCGTATACGCCTCTGTTGGAACTACGACGCTTTACTCTGTTCTCACCATTGGATCGGACGGAAAGGCTGTCAAACCTCCTGTCACAAAAGTCCGGACGAGCGAGGTCGCAGCTACTGTCAAGACAGTCGTTGATGCGCCGCCACCAACAACGATTGTGCAGACCCTGCCAGATGGCCAAGTTGTCACGTCGGTGTCTACACCACTCGCCACTACACGAGTGACGACCGTCCCGGCTACGAAGGTCGTCATCACTGATGTTTCTACGCCTACTGGAGACACTCATATCATCGTTGAGGCTACGACGCATACTCTGACGCATTCGGGGTATTTTATTGGCAAGTTCCTACCGCCTATCCTCGCTGTTCTCTTAGGCATGACCATCCGCGCCTTGAACCAAGCAGCTCAACAATATCAACCCTTTGCTGCTCTCACACGACCAGGTGGTGCCCTTGGACGTGAGGCTTTGCTTCTTAGCTTTGATGGTTGGATGAGTATCTACCTCCCATTCAAGCTTCTCTTCAACAACCAGCCCCTCCCATTTCTAACCGCCCTCGCTATATGGTCATCAAGTCTTTTGGCGCCCATATCTAGTGAAGCCATTGGTCTGAAGATCTACGGCCGCTGTAGCAAGGGTGCCATCGATGGATGTGCTCTTGAGCTTGGCGTTTCTAACAAAGCTGCCTATGCTCTCGTCGGTCTCTTAGGTGCTATCGCAATCCTCCTTGCCTTCACTCTTACGGTTATTAGTCGCCACTGGCGCACTGGAGTCTTTGCAAACCCCTGGTGCGTGGCCAATACTGCGGCTCTTGTGGCCCGTAACCCAGAGATTCGACCCCTAGCTGTCAATGATTGGAAGGACCTCAAGAATGCCATCACTGAGAAGAGATTCGGTATGGGATGGTTCCGTAACCAGGAGGGACGAGACGAGTATGGCGTTGTTGTCTGCGGTGACATCAATCGTGGTATTCAAGCCCCCTATGCCAATGCACCTTACACTGAAGGCATGGCCTATCGACCTCACACACGTCGTCGAGCTCCTCAAACCTTTATGGCCCTGAGCTTCTGGTACCGCTTCACTTTTCTAGTATTTCTCATCTGTCTCCTCGGCTTTGTCGGCTACTATCACTTTGTCGATACGTTTGGCCACTTGCCCAAGAACATGAGGAAGCTCATGGAGAGCCAAGACTTTGGTGTCCGCTTCGTTTGCTCTGCTCTGGGTGTCATTGTCGTTTTCTGCTGGGAGTTTCTCTTTACCAGTAAGTCTCCCGTGTATTGCGTCTACTATTACTTGCTTACTCTTCTAGGCGTCGCTGTCATCACCCCATTCCGTAGAATGGCTCAGGATCCTCAAGTCCCAACACGATCAGTTCTCATGACACCAGCAACAAACTCCATTTCGGGTCTGTTTGTGGCGCTTCGAATCCGCGACCCTCTCCTCTTCTTCACAGCCTTCGCCACCGTTCTAGCCCAGTTCCTCCCCATCTTACTCGCCAACGTACCGTACAATTTGACGCAGACAAGTGACGCTCACGTTATATGCTCCCGTCTCAGCGTCGGGATCCTACTCCTCATGGTCGTCGCCATGCTAGCCAGTTTGTTGGTACGATGGCCCGACTTGCCAGTTGATCCTCGCAGTCTGGCGGGAGCGCTGTGGTATGTTGCTGATGCACCATGGCTGAGGGGCCTTGAGGGTGTTGCGGCCATGAGCTCAAGTAAACGCAAGAATGCAGTGCAGGGTCTTGGGGGCAGCTGGACGTATGGACCTATTCATACGGCTATGGGAGAGCGCATGTGTATTGAGCATGGAACTACGGGACTCAGAAGATAATTCAGGGTACGAGATGTAATTTGATACCAGGTATTTGACGATAACGGTTATGAGGGTTGGGAAACTACCGAACTATTACAGTATTAAATTAATATTGGGCTGGGCATTAGTTTATGATTGACGTAAATGATAATACTCTCTGATATTGAGAATGGGTTTCGATGTGGTTATCGCCCCGAAGTGTTTTGCCTTGAGCATGGCCCAGGTAAGAAACATATTCCACGTCTTGATATACCAGTCTAGAATCCCATTGCAAAGCGACAAAATTGATGACCCACACAAAGCAACGGTTTTAAATGTAACTGTTTCTTTTGGGGGCTGCCTAAATCGTGGCTGAATCCCGTCTAAATTTAGAAGAGTCTACGCAGATATCATTAAATAGCATACCTTGTAAAACAATAACAGCTATCATCCAATACTATAAAGTCTCAATAGTATTGATAAGGTAGGTAGGTATATGCTAATTATTTATAGCTAATTTGACATTTTTCGGATTATCTACGCATACAATTACAAAATTTGGGTATTGTATATCAAATGTTCAGAGGAACCAGTGAACCACCATGAGGCTGATCTTGGACCATCTGCTTCCCTGTAAGAGCAGAGATGATGGTGCTATAATTCCAGCGAAATAAACCTGGGCTCTCTCGCTTGAATGTTTTAATCTTTTGCACCGACAACGTTCGATTCTCCCTGCAGGCTGTTCTTAGGACTGTTGGAGCCCTCAGTCCCATTTACATGGCGAGATCCTTCCAAGTCGATTTGAGTATGCTTGGCATTGAAAACTGCGAATATTATTAGTGACTCCGTCTTCCAAATTCAAAAAAGCAGTTGAACTAGACTTACTCAGCTCCATCTCCTCGAGAGACCTGCCCTTGGTCTCTTTGATAACGAGCCAAGCGTAGATGACAAGGGCAAAGTTGAAAATACCAAACATGAGGAACGTCCTCCAGCCGAGATTTTCCACGGCATGAGGAGTAATTTGCGAAAAGGCAAAGTTCCATAGCCATTGGGTGGCGGTTCCGACGGCGATACCACCTTCGCGAATGCGGGTAGGGAAGATTTCAGACATGTACAGCTAGGTTGGTTGTTAATCTCCGAAAACTCTACTATATAAGAGTTTGATAACTTACCCAAGGCACAGGTCCCCATGAGGTGTTGTAAGTCACTATGTATCCCATTAGCATCCAAATGTGCATCTTTGTAATTCAAGAGTCGACTTACTGGCTTCAAGGTAAATCATAGTCAGAGACGCAACCGAGGCAGAGGACATGGTGCCATCGCCAGACGGGGGGTGAGTAGCAGTAATAGCACAGACAATTATGAATAATACGCCCATGACGAAAGCACCGATGATGAGAGAACCTCTTCGTCCAATACGCTCAACAAGGAAGAGGAGGAAGAAACCGCAAGCAACAACCTTGACAAGACCAAAGAAGCCGCTAAAGAGGAAAGCGTTGGAGCCAACTCCAACAGCGTTGAAGATTTGAGGAGAGACTGTAATGTGTTAGTACGATGCTCAGGGAACCTCAGTTGTAAAATGTGGAGGGACAATCTTACAGTAGGCAAGAGATGTGTTGCCGGTAAGTTGAACACCTGCAAATGTCAGCTATTTGAAAATTTCAAGATGATGCACTGATTAGTTACCAATCTGAAGAGTGATGACGATAAACATGCGCCAGCGGTTGGCGGGAAGAAGAAACTCCTTCCATGTAAGGCCTTCAGTGACACGCTCTTCCTCGGCAATACCAGCTAGAATTTCATCCATCCTACGAGCAGTTAGTCAATCTCGCAAGATATAAAACCAAAGGCCCACTTACTCTTGTTGAACCTCAGCAGTTAGTTCGCCACCGCGAACCCAGACAAGAGACTCCAAGGCTTCTTCACGTCGCCCAACCTTGGCCAACCAACGAGTACTCTCCTTTGTAAGCAACATACCCAATCCCAAAATACCACCCGGCACGAGCTGCAGCCCAACAGGTACACGCCACTGCGCAGTCGTAGGTCCCATGTGCTCTGCGACGGCGTAATCGACCCAGTAGCTAGTGAAGACACCAAGGGTGAAGAAAAACTGGAACATGCTGCCGAGCTGGCCGCGGATCGCCTTGGGGGCCATCTCGGCGCTGTACATGGGGATGATAACAGTGGCGATACCGACACCAATGCCCGAGATGACTCGACCGGCGTACCATGTTCCGACAGAGTTATTGGGGTAGAAGAGCTGGAGGATGGCGCCGATGTTGAAGATGAAGGAGGCGAGGACGATGGACAATCGTCGACCGTAGCGAGCAGTAAAAGGCCAGACGAAGAAACAAGCGAAGAAGGCTGATGTTGTTAGGGTCATGTTTTGATCAGATGGAAGATTTACATACCTCCAGCCTGTAATAGACTGGCCGAATTGGAGCTGACATCTGCTTTACTCTCCGGTGTCATGCCCATATCCCGTTGAAAACTTTCCAGGGATAAGACACCTCCTACAATACCTGTATCGTAGGCAAAGAGGAAGGATCCAATGCAGCTCAAGGCCACAAGGTATGAGGCTCGATATGTCCCGAGACGTGACATTGTTGCGAATTGTGTAAGTGAGTAACACTACAGCAATAGTAGCATAGCAAAAGTTCAATGCACTGATGCAGCGGATTGATGCTTTATAAATGAGCTTTTGCCATGTCGGGATGTCATCAGAAATATCAAGGGTGGTGCGAGAGGGCCAGGATGAGATCGAGGCTGCTCGGAGCTCGGTCAGGAAGACTTCCTGTTAGTGAAGATCGTCCAGGGCTGGGTGACAGCGTGAGTAGTAGCTAAACTATGGCATCCTCTAGTCTCTATTTGAGGACGGTGGGCAGACATTTCCGCGGCACCGCGCTAACTGACCGCATCATCCATAGCGTCGGCAGAATCGAGCGTCTGATACCTAATATCCTCATTTGCTTAGAAATTCACAGGTAATTGAGTCGTGATACAATGTATTGGACAGGGGCTTATCGGGGAGTTTGATGGGTATAGCCCGGAGGAACGGGGAGCTTGTCCGAGAACAGTGGGACGATGCGGTGTTTCGGTCGGTAAGAGATATGATTGGCTCGTTTAGAGGCCGTTTTGCGGAGACCCCGCACGCCATCGCAGGCTGTGGTGTCGTGACGGGGAGTAGCAAGAACCTCTATTGGATGCTTTCCTGCTAAAGACAAGAAAGTGACCGTTTTTGTGCAGAATGGCGTGCTTGGGACGTTTCCGTTTTGAAGAAGGGGAGGAAAGAGAGGGATATGGCTACTCGCACTTGCCCAAGTCCCTGAGGCAATATTCTTGGGATGGAGTGTGACGTTTTAGACAGACTGTGAGATGAGCAGTTTGCCTCTTACATCTTATTGTCGCTTCAATCCGCATTGAAGTGATGCTGGATACTCGTTACTACTTGCGCGGTCTGTTTAATCGATGATAGTGGCATCACACTACCCCAAACAGGATATTCTCACTACGACATCGGTTAACGACCCTGGACAGTAGACACATCTCGGCTGCATTTCTGTACCGATTATTGGAATGCCGACCGATCCAAATCCTCAAATACCTTAATCTACATCACTCCGAGTCCCGAGTCCTCTACATGGCCCTGAAATGAAGGCTGCTTGTGTTCAGTGCCGAGTCCGCAAGGTATGCCTACTCAAATCCTCCCCGGTACTCGGCCGGTGCTGACTCCCCGAAGGTCCGATGCGACGGCACAGTGCCTCGCTGTCGCACTTGTGAGCGACTCAATTTCCAGTGTTCTTTTGAGCAGGATGGTTCTCGTGGACAGTATGCGCCTCGTTTGCCGCCGAAATGTCGCGGTACCAAGGCCTGTCACGAATGTCGGGCTATGAAGGTTCGCTGTTCTGGTGATACTCCGAAATGCACCAATTGCCAGAGAAGGAATAAGCCGTGTACATACTCATCCAAAACTGGCTCATCACAGGCCACTGATGCATCATCGTCTCGAGATGACTCGGCCTCTGCATCAACCTCTGAGGCTACTGTCTCACCGGAACTACAGCGATCAAGTATTGCCACTGGCTCCCAGGCCGATATTTTTGACCCTGTCGTCGATGAAAGCTCTCCAGCATCTTCGCCCTCAGATGAGCTTGTCATTTCACTCGTCAACCAGTACTTCGAACGTCTATACGCTCTACCTTCCTATAGCTTCCTGCACCAGGCCACAGTCATTCAGAGATGTCGCGACAAAACTATCGATCGAGCGTTGAAACTGGCTTTGTGCGCTATCACGGCTATATACTTCGACAAGCACCACAGCGAACGCGATGGCTGGACCCAAGAAGCTGAACGTCTCATACTCGACCGCCTTGAAGAGCCTTCTATCTTCAAGATACAGGCATCTCTCCTCTTGATTCGCTACAGAGCTGCCGTGGGACAGTTCCCTAGAGCATTTATCATGGCAGGCCTTGCAGCTAGGTGGGCCGTAGCTCTGCGTCTCAACTATGAGCACTCCAAGCTAGGGCCTGTAGCGCAAGAAGTGAGAAGACGGACATTTTGGTCTTTGTACTTACTGGAGGATAGCTTCTGTGTGGGCCTAAAGGAGTTTGAGCTCTTTGACCCTGATACCATTTATCTCCAGCTACCCTGCGAAGATGTCGACTTTCACCAAGAGCGACAGGTCAGCACAGGATACTTGCAGCCAGGCAAGGGACTTGAGCCTGAAGTTATGGGTTCTCGTGCTGCGTTTGTTCGGCTAGCTTTTATTCGACGGGCCATTATGAGACTTAATCGACGCATCTCCATGAAGGAGGTCAGCCTCTCAGACCTCTTCTCATCGATGGAGAGGTTTCAGAACGATCTTCTGCGTCTACGGACCAAACTGGCACCCTCTGATCAATACCCGCCTTCAAATCCACAAGAGTTGCATCAGCCACCTCAATATGCTATTATGGTATGTCTAGACCTACTACCGCCATGACTCAACTGACCTTTCTTAGCACATGAGTTGGCATCAATGCCACTGCGACCTCTATCGGATTTTTCTCACAGAATACCCCGAGTCTACTCCTCATGCAGCGATTGAGGGCATGTCTGCGCCTGACAGGGCATTGATGAAAGACAAATGTCTCTCGCACGCTGAGCAAATTGTGAAAGTCTTGTCGGATTTTGCGCAGCACAAAGACGAAAGAGATATGCTCGAGTTCGATGCGGCGGTTTGCGCGTATCATGGTGCTCGGCTTATACTGTTCGGGACATACACCGGGCGGGACAACACTGGTCTACCTATGCAGATGGCTATCAGCAAGGCGCAGCTGTGTCTAGATGTCATTACACGATACTTTGACTTTTCCGCCCAGCTCAAGTCTATGGTAAGACTGCCCTGTGTAATGAAAATCAAAATGCTAGCTAACATGATGATAGCGACAAGAGCTTGAGCGAGTCATTCAGCAGCACAAACTGTGGCTCGAATCCTCAGACCATCGGGCAATCCAAGCAGTCGACCCAGCCCCAAAGTCACCACCCAAACTCTCCAAAGACGCATACATCCGCCAACGTCTCGCCATTCACAGTCTCCTTCGACAATCTGATTTTGTCGATGATAGCCGTGACGCCGCTCCCGAACCTCCATCTGAACCAGCACTGAGCTGGACTGCATCCACTGAAGATGAGCAGCCCCCACCTGAGCCCCAGACGGATTGGAGCAGTAAGGAACCATATCCGCTTAATGATCCTATCACGGATCCTAATTTGCTTTTTGGTCTGCCGTATGGTGGTGTTGGTCTGGATTTGAATGCGTGGGCGTGTAGCACGGCTGGGACGCAGGATTTGAATGGGTATTTGGCGGATTTTGATGAGCAGTACATGTATTAGCGAAGGGAGATTTGATGATACTGCCGCTTGATAGTCGGTTTAATCGTAATGGCTCAGTATAAGCTGTACTTATCAGCTGTATGCTATTGAAGCTCTTTTCATATCAGTTTTCAGCGGGCCATGTGTAAGTGACAAGGAAGAAACTTAAACAACATAGGACGCAAAAGGCCCTTTGCTACTCCAGGAATCACCCTGTAAACAAATGAAAGGAACGCGATGGGAACTTCAGGAGTCGAGTATTGTATTTATACACTCCTAATTACTCGAAAGCCAAGTCTCGGATGTCGCTCTGTGGGTCGATTTCCGAGAGCCCGGGCTGACACTTTATCGATCACTTGTACGATTAGCGAGTGTCTACTGGACCTCTGACAGATCTATTCAAGATTCAGAGGGTTAGAACATTGCTAATGCTGTGTCTTCAAGTTCTAACGAGTAGACGGGGCAACAGAAGGGTGTCCGGATGACCTTGTCTATCATCACTTTCAACTTTCAATGGCATGGTACTTTCTACTTAGGGTAAACATCAAGTTCATTGGGTAAGATAGAAAGGAATTGTTCTTAATGATGAACGAACTGGATGTAAGAATCATAGTGAAAGCCAAGCATCTCAAATGGATCGCTTCTCCATACCACCGAGTCCCGATATGCAGGGTCCATCCCACTCCGACGGACCGACCCGTAGGCCCAGATCACGGAAATCGGCTCATGATATTTACCATTGGTTTGAGAACAACAGTTTTTAGTTTTTGTTGATGGGGCCGAATGTTAAATAAGACCATTCGTCTATGCCAGCCCTACAGGGTGGGTATTCGACAGCGCATATTTCCCCTGCAGTAGATCCGCGAGATGGTTATGGAACATGGGAAGACATTTGAAGATATGAAGATATGGAGTTCTCATGCCGGGATATTTGTGACTTGATAGAGATTCTGTCTAATATTGTTCACAACACGCCACCATTATTATTTGCAGCCCCTACTAGAAGGATATTATGGCACGGGACGAGAATAATCACTTGGCAAGTAAATCAACCTCTATCCTATTAAATGTCGATCATGGGCAAAGCTTACCGTGAGAGAAAGGCCTCAGATAGCTTCTTTAGAGATCTGAACCACACTCCCTTGTTTTCACAGCCATTAACGCCGGCCCTACATACATCCAGAGTTGAATATTCGAGTAACCATAGTCAATTAGTAGTTGATACCAACCCGAACATGGGACTCTTAACACTGGGTATGGTGATCAACTCTTCCACTACCTGACCCTGTAGTGGCCACTGATTCTTGATGGTATGTTTCGGAAGTTGGTAATGTCAAAATGAGAGGCTTTTAAGATCAGTGGAGGCGTCTATGAGGAATTCGGGTACTGGAGTTGATGTGTGAGAATAGGTGATGATGTCTAAATTGTGAAAACCCTGCGTTCGTTCAAATGGTTATATTTACCTCTGAGAGGCAGCACATTCAGATAGATTTGGGACCTGACTCCTTTTGCTGATAGATGAGCCCAACGACTGTATCTACTGACTCGTGATACCTTAATAAACTTTTCAAGGCCCGTCAGCTTTGATCTTGCCGGTACTTCCAGCGCACCCTAATCATTCTGTTCTTTCCTGGTATTCGGCAGATAGGTAAATCGCTCTCACAAAAACCACCTTCACAAGCTCAAAAGCCGAAGCAATCATCTACGAGTGACAGACCAAAAAGCACTTCCATGCAATATCTATCGTCTTTTCAAGGTCACTCCTGACTGGGTTGACCTTGCCGAGATAGGATATTGTTGAGCACAGGTATGGTGAAGCTTGGGTTGCATCCGCGACTTTACTGATGCTGGGGGTTGATCGAGTCATCCCATGTGTATCCGTCAGAAATCTTGAAGGGAAACACGTAAGTAAGATCAGTGAACTTCAGGTTGCAGAATGCGGAGTTTTTTTCCCAGAAACGAAAGACAGAAGACGATCCACTTAAGGAGATGTTGAGTCCACGTCCAGGTTCTACTCACATCCTGTATGTAGCCTTAAATGACAGCCACCGTATCATCAGAAAGAAACAGCTTAATCCCAGTACGCGCGTGGATCCGTGGCTAGACCGGACGGTATATCCGCATCATCCGGTCTGGAACCGTCGCCTGTCTTGCTTTCAAAGGTGTCCAGCTATCGGACCCGCGTAGCGCTAGGACTAGACGTGGATACAAGGTTACTGATGACAGCAACTCTGGTCATACACCAAGTCAAGCAAAGATGAAAGCTTGGCCGAATAGCTAGCTAATCTGCTAAACTAAAAGCTGCGGGGGAAAGCTCAATAGCTCCCGACTAGAGCTATGGTTAGTGGGTAAAGGGTTCTCATGATCTGCATTTAGATGAATTATAGACGTCGGGCTGCGGAACAGACATATGAAACAAGCAAATACAGCGACCAACAAAGCTGAGTTCATTAGTTGACACGAGATCGAGCGTCGTTGAGGTTCAATCATGTGGTGTCATGATCACCGACATGGCAATGGGGAGATGGACAAAGTGGAGTGTTGATGCGTAGCTGGAGCAAATCTTGGCGTGTAGCCGAGGCGGAAAGGATCGTATCTCGCCTGATAACAGCAATTCATGCGCTCTCCAATGGCTTTGTCAGGGTCTCGTGCACCTCCTCAAGCCTGAGTAACGTCATGAAGGGCAGCATGTTTATCGCTCATCTCTGGGATTTCAAACTTGCAATTCGATAAAGGCCCTTGATAATTGATGCACAAGATGAGAATTTGGGCTCTTCTTCTCAATTTCAATTGATTTGGATTGTAAGTCATGATGTACGTGGAGTATTAAAGTAATGACTGATCACATAGATGATCATCATGATTGTGTGTTGGCAGATGAGGTGTTTGGGGTTGAGAGAAAGGTGTCGACCGGAAGTCGGCCTTAATCCAGGCAAGATCTGTGACATTGTATTCGCAAGATAAACTGGTGGAGAAGAATTAAGGAATAACGACGGCTTGCTCAATCGCTCAACTCAAGCATCTGCATATTATTCTGAGCATCCATGGGTGGGATGCGCCAAATACGAGATTTGGGGGGATGAAACGATGATATTGCGGAAGTCGGAGCGGCCGTCGGATAAATGACGCAGCTGTCCATTAAACAACGCCAATGGGGGGTAAGCGTCACACTACATCTGCGCTAGTGGTGGGGCTAATGGATTGTCCATCCTTTTTCTTCGGTTGGTCGCGCCTTTCAACATCAGCTCTCTTCGGGCCGTCGGCATCCTTGACCGATTGGTCTCGAGAGCAGAGCTTTTCAGTTTTTCCAGGGAAATGAATCGATCAAGTAATATCATGATGAATACGTACCTCAGCCTTGATGCGACACCTCCTCCCACACCTCCTTTCAATCTTTCAATGCTCGTATCTCCTTTGTTTTCCCAAATCTGGTATCGGTCAACATTGCCTGTTGAGCTCCAAAACTTTGTCCTTAATCCCGGTTCATAACCTGGTCCGTGGCGGAGACCTTTCAAGCCCAGGCGCCGGGATACAGGAGCTCCAAGCGGGACTGAGGCCCTCTCAAAGGCGTCGCTTCTCGGTGCATTCTCGCTCTCATTGGTATCCCCAGATTTTGCTTTGATGCGTCTTTGCTGAAAGGGAAAAACAATGACGATAGAGTTGTTCGTTGTGGGAACCTTGCAACGCTTTTCGGTAGAGAGACCTCAGAACCACCAGATCGGGCTCTAGATTGCGGGGAATAAAAGAAGATGCCGACGAGTCGTCCGTTGGGAAAAATCAGCGCAAAAGATCGATCGGTCGGTCGGTCGGTCGCTGGTGATCTTGCAATGGTGCCAGGGGCCTGTCATTTATCTAATTCATCATAGCTTGACTGACTCGTGGCAAGCTTCGCCGAGTTCGCCTTGGTTCGGTAACCATTTCAGATAAATAGCCCGGCATAGATAATCCACTGGCTACCTAGTAGGAGGTGCAACCAAACAAACGACTGACGAAGATTCTCCCCTTGTAAACACTGGCGGTGACCTCTGTGTCATGGCTTGACCAGTGAGGCTTGGGCACTCATTTTTGCCAAGACTGTGGGCCAAGAGTGGTCCACACAACATCGTTCCATGAGTTTTCCATGCCGGCTAGTCAAGGCCAAAGAGGTGGGCGTTGCGTTAGGGGTGTAAAGAGACAAGACGCAGAATTGACCATGATTTTCAGGCTTGATAAATCAGGAGATTGATCAATTAATTACATACCTGGCTAGTGCCCTACTTATTTACTGCCAAAAGCGTTGAGTTAAGTGCACTTGCAAGTTGCGACTGAAGACCTCTGTTAATCATGCCCCACAACCTGCTCTGAAGATCCCATCATTCTCATGTGAGCAACTGGGGGTGTAAACTAAATGGCCTTGGCGCTTTCAAAAGCAATTCTCTAAGCCAGGTGGCCGGGTCAGCTCAGCCAGTGGAAGAACAGAAGGACCTCGATCAAAAACGGTCTTAGACAGAGCAAATTGCGTGCGCGGTAGGTGCGGCCCGGTTGTGTAATTGTGTGCGTGTTCTTGCCTCGACTGTGTGCCTCCAAGGCGTCCCCTTCCAATTGATGGATTGCCCAACTAGGGGCTCAGCAGGCACGACCCTCCACTGCCGTCCACTGTATCAACACCATATTTTAGGATACATACACCCGCAGGACAGCACCTGCAGTGGGAGTGTGCACTGCTCTTGCCCCCTTCCGGTCCCGGTTTTCCCACCAACGCTCAGAACCCGGACCCAGAACCTAGAACCCAGAACCCCAGTTCAGGGCCACCTGCACCTTCCTTCCTTATCTTGCCTCCACTACTTGCCCGCCTTCTGACTCCCACCAATTCACTAAACATCACCATCGTCACTTTACAAAATCTCCTAATAAAAACAAACCAAAAAATCCAAACAAGTCGTTTTACCACCTTGTGGCCTCCGTCGAGGTCGACGTTGGTCTCGGTGGATTGCTCTAGAACCCGCTGCTTAGCTGATTTTAATGGTCCCCAGTCTTTGGGTCCCTCCATGCGCCCCAGACCTCCGACGTCGCCATGGATCTCGCCTCCGCCATTGGCGACCATCCGAATAACCTCATTCCCAGCCTCGACTCTCCTCTCCCCGTCTCGGCCGCTACTTCGGGTACCTCGGGCGTTTCGCAGCAGACAATAAACGCATCTCAGCCAGCTTCTCATGCCAACTCTCCCGATCGCAAGCCCAAGAAGTCGTCCCTGACCTGTACCACCTGTCGCGCTCGCAAGGTCCGATGCAATGGTGCGCGCGACATTTGCTCTAACTGCGAGCGACTTGGCTTTCCATGCTCCTACGACGATGGCGACACCGGCGCCTTATCCGGTGCCCTACCACGCCGCCGAGTTCGACAGGCCTGCCTCAGCTGCCATAGTCGAAAGGCCCGATGTTCCGGCCACATGCCGTCATGCGATCGCTGCCGCTCCCAGGGAATTGAGTGTGTTTACCGACCAAGTAAGAGGGCGCGCATTGCCATAAGGGGTGAGGGTCGAAGTCCACAAAGCCAAGAAGGTGATCGAGACGATGGTCACAACGATAGTGACCCCGGATTGACCGACCCGGCCAGCACCGCAACGCCTCAGGGCTATGCACCAGACATGTAAGTCGACAACGTAGGTAAAACTCCCTAGGCTAACGAGTAGTTGTAGCCCTTTTCCAGATGAGTCTTTCGATGCCTTAATTGGTAGAACCTTTGACAAGTTCTTCCGCCATGTCCATCACATCCCCATGTACTCGTTTCTCCATCGAGCCTCCCTCGAAGGACGATACAACACGGGCAAGGTTGAAAAGGCTCTGCTGCTGGCCCTGATTGGTATAACATCGTACCTTACAGATATGGGACCGGGCATGAGGGAGTATGGTGAAAGATGTATCGACGATGCCGAGGGTCTCATCTTTGCCGATTACACTCGGCCTTCAACCATCAAAGTACAGGCGCTTGTCCTAATTATCAAGCACCGTATTCTGTCCAAGAAATCTCCAAGCGCTTTCATGCTGTTGAGTATAGCATCTCGATACGCTGCAGCGCTGCGTCTGAATCACGAATCTCCAAATCTTTGCTTCCTCGCCCAAGAGTCTCGTCGCCGACTCATGTGGGCACTCTACTGTGTCGACTCGGGCGTCTCAGGCGGATACCGTGACTATTCTCTCTGGAGTGCCGATAAGATCCACGTAGGATTGCCATGCAACGAGCGCAACTTTGAATTTGACCTTCCACAACCAACCGAGAGACTCGTCCACGATCCTGACAAGCCCCGTAACCCCCAGGCCGAAGACATTGGGAGTTTAGCTCTTCATATTCGAATACAACACATGCGACGGCGAATCATGGAATTTTCTAGACGAGTCATGCTGAGCCGCAATACAAAGCCTGATGAACTTCAAGCCGGTATTTGGGGCCTCCAGAAAGATCTCAGCGACTTTGCGACACACCTACCAGCATCTTTCCAGTTTTCGGAAAGTTCATTGCGGCTCCGCGCCTATTCTCCTCGAATCTGCATATTCATCATGATACATGTCTGGTGGCATCAATGCCAGATCGACCTATATCGTCTTGCCCTCGGTGGCCTTCGCGAAGCCCTGCCCCGTGTTATTCTTGCAAATCTCGACGATGCTTTTGTCGATCATTGTCAACGACAGTGCGTCGAACATGCCATGTCGATGGCTAACATCTTCTCCTCCATGCATAAACTCAACGCTAAACCAGTGACCGATTTGGACATGGCGATTTGCGCTTATCAATGCGCTCGCGTGTTGACCTACGCATATCATACCAATGGACCAAAGTACGACCTCACCTTGGATTCTGTTATGGAGCGGGCCAAAATCTGTCTATTAACTATCAAGTCTTGTTGTGCTGGAAAGACGGCGGAGGGTATTCAAGTGGATTTGGAAAGGTTGATATCCCACGGAATTGCCATACGTGTGCCATCAGTGACGCCAGATCCGCATGGTCGACTTCCACTTGATAATGGGTATTCTCAACAAGCCCTACGCCATCATGGTCTTTCCGACGATCACAACATAGGAGATCCCAACCAATTTGTTCCGATGACTCCCGTTTCCATGACCGCCATGACTGATTCGACATTCCCTCCCTCACTCGTCGCTGACCCTTGGGTACCTGAGAGTCAGGTCTCGCCAGACTTGCCCCACCCAACTACCGAGGTTCAAGCCCCTGCCAAACCGACTGTGAGCGTCCCAGAGATTGTTCCGCGACACGACTTTGGAATTTCCGAGATAAATAACGCCTACGACGGAGGTACTGATGGATTAGGAGCGGACAATGGGCTGGAGTACGGCATGGGGCTTGACCAGAATCTATGGATGCCCAACAACGATTGGCTAAGCATGGATGCTCTACATGGTGGTGTTGGCGCCTGATGAGCAGTAGATCCGGCTAGAAGACTCGGATTTCCGAATGTTTTCATGATGAGCATCCCAGAGTTCTTCAGAGCCATTGCCATTCTTAACGACACAGCGAGCTTGCGGAACTTGCTGTGGGTCAATACCAACCCACCGACATCCCGACTCGATCCGACGATCCGATCCGACGCTCTTGATGAAGGAACGATTCATGGTGTACGGTTCGAATCCAGAATCAGGATATGTTTGCGATCTTGAGTCGCGAAACGTCGAAAGCCCCGAAACAAAAAAGGCCGTTTGAGCAGCAACATGAGTTGGAGGCGAAAAAATCAATTTTGCCCGACTGCACAGTCTAGTCTGCATCGCCATACACGAAGTCATTGAAGGCACGATGCTCGAGAACAAGGAGGGCGATTGGCTTTCATCGACCTTGAATGCCTGCGGATTGATACAGACTCGACTGGGTAAATACTCAAATACGACTTTCCCTGTGCGCCCTGGCCATTGATAACCTGTTGACGAAGATACTCGCTACCTATCGCATTAGGACCACGAGGACTTCAGATTTAGAGGATACGAGTAGTGAATGGAAGAGACACGATTCTTATGACCGATCTACAACAGCGAGAGGGCTGTCCATCTGCATGCAAAAGTTAGGATGTGGTAAAGGGCCAGTGGGCCAGTGGGCCAACCTTCGTAGACACGAATACCCCTATACGATATAACGAGGCGCAAATGTTCTAGACGGTGTTTATATAGGAATCATGTATATTGTGGTCATTGCGAAGTGTGAGAGATACATGCGAGACAAACAAACATCAAAATCATAACCCATTTTCCCAGTAAGCGCCATTCTCATCTCATGTACGAATTACATGGTTCTCTAATGGTCTCAAATGCCCAGTGAACCCCTTTTCTCTGTTACTATACGCCGATGCGCCGACGCAGAACAAGATTCTCTCCCCATAAACGCAACCAGCCAGTTAACCGCCACAGTTTGCTTCAATTTCGTACACCACTGACTCGTTGCTAGATGAAGAGAAGAGATGACCCCATGAGGTTATTTATAGTCCGACATATTATGCCGAGCTGAAAGCAGTCATGAATAGACTTTAAAGTAAAAAAAACTGGAGTGAGGTCGTCAAGTTTATCGAATATCGCTGCAAGACTGCCAAAAAGTGATGTCGCTTTACCAAGGCGCATGCCGCTAGATCTTGACGCGGAGAAGGTAACGCATCTTGACTTGGGCGATGTCGTAGCAGATGAACTCGTTGTAGTAGAGGGATGCACCCTGGACGTTGGTGTCACCAGGCTTGACGCTGGGGTCGGGCTGTGAGTAAATGTTAGCGTATGAGCTGTAGTAATAATGTGCAGAGGTTGAGGCAACTGCATAAAATGAACATGACATAAGCGTCGGAAACTTACCATCTTGATGCCCTTGAGACTCTCGTGAACCATACCGGCGTCGATCCACTTACTGGGGCCCGTCCTACCTTTGCCCCATGTGCTGTGCATGCCCTGGTTCTTGGCGTCCGAGCCTGCAGTGTAGCTAGCCCCGGTGAGCTCCTGCATGGGATCTCCAAGCTCGGCTTCGCAAAGAAGAAGCAAGGCATGGCCACCAGAGTTGTAGTGGCAGCAGTAGCCGGCGGACTTGGAAGACATATCGGCGAGGTAAATGCCCTTGCCAAACATGTAACCCGACACAGGAGCTTCGGGAGGCGCGATTCGCAGACCCTGACTGAGAATACCACCGTAGTTTGTCGCACGTGAACCGTGCCATAGAAGACGGCGATCGGACGAGATCTTGGAGAATTTGGACTTATCAAATCGCTTTGTCTCGCCTTGACGCTCAATGCGAAAGATATCTTGCACATCATAGGTCATGTGATGGGTAGCACCACGAGATTCGTTGAGGTAGTTGCTGAGGTGCGAGAACTCGTTGCTGTTGTGGTCCAGAGGTGTCATCTCCTCTAGGCCGAGACCCTGGAACTGGCGATCAAGAGGATGAACAGTATCCCTCGACTTGCGGTCAATCTTCATGATCTCGGCCGCGTCCTTCATGTCCGACAAGCTCTCCAGAAGTTCTATTTCTTTCTTGAGCGTGCCATTATCACGGATGATAGGCGGTCGGTTGCGACCAAAGGCGTGGGGGATGAAGGAATAGTATCTGTTGGAAAGCTCTTCAGTCGCTTCAGCCATGCTCATACCCCACTGGGTTGAGGCGAGGTTAGGATCATCTAGCAAAGCCGCAAGGTCCTTGAGCTGCTGGAAACCACGAGTAATGGTTGTCTTGCTCAGCTTGCCTAGTGGTAGCTTGTTGGCATCATAGTTGAGGGAGGACATGGCATCCTGGAAGTACTTTTGGTTAAAAATGAGTTCCATCAGCTCCTGGACAGGCTTCTCGAGGGTGCATTCAGGAGGCGGTGCTTCGTCTTCTTCTTCGCCGCCCTCCTTCTTGACGGCCTTCTTGTCATCTTCGTCATCGTCATCGTCATCGTCAGGGTTGTAGCTGCGCTCGACAAAAGCGTATTTGCCAGGCTTGGGGTTGTCGGTACGGTTTTCCCAAGAGAGACCTGACTTGTCCTTGAACTTCTTCTGGAACTGCTTGACGGCATCATCAAGAGACCCATCTCCAAGGACAGCCTTCTGGCCAGCTTCTCCGACACGACCCCATCGGGTCCACGTCTTGAAGGTTGCTGACTTGGGATCCTTCAAGAGTTGGACGCGGTAGAACTTGTTGTTGTTGGCTGAAGAGTTGGTCTGGTTCAGCGAAGCGTCATAAATGAGACCAGAATCGGGGTCGACGTAAACCTGGTAGGTGGGAAGAGTGCAGTGCTCGTCAAGAGGAATGGCGACGTCCTTTTTCTTGATGAACTGGCCTTCAGCGACAACCTTTTCCTCCTCAGGCTTCTCCTCAGGCTCGTCCTTCACGGCAGCCTTGGCCTTGGAACCCTTTTTGGCGGCGGCTTTGGACTTAGCCTTGGCCTTGGGCTGTTCCTCCTCATCTTCCTCTTCAGACTCGTCCTTGACAGCAGCCTTAGCCTTGGAGCCCCTTTTGGCGGCAGCCTTAGGCTTAGCCTTGGACTTGGGCTGTTCCTCCTCGTCCTCCTCTTCAGGTTCGTCTTCAGCGTCAGCCTTGGCTTTGGCGCCCTTCTTGGAAGTTCCGACGTAAACCTTCACCGGAGGCTTACCGCCAGTGCTTCTGGCTCGCTTGGTTCTGGGCAGGCTCTCCTCATCCTCAGAATCGTCAACAGGCGGGGAAGCTCTCTTCTTGGACTTTGTGCCATTGGTGGCAGCTTTAGCAGTCCCGTTCGTCTTGGAGGCAGAAGACCAGCTGTAATCGTCCGCACTCAACTTTTCACCCTTTGAGTCGGTGTCAATTACCCAGGATGGGTTCACAAGAGGAAGACCCTTGGTCTGGGCGGCAGTGACTTTGCTGCTACCAGCATTAAAGTCGTCTTCAGTGCTGATGACGTGAGTAGTGGCCTTTGTGACGCTTCTGGTGACGGTCCCTCCGTGCTTGCGAATGAGGGCCTCAAGCGAGGAATGATTGTGATCAATGCTGTCAAACTTGCCGCTCAACGCGATGGCAAAGCCGTCCAGAGGCGGATCAACTGGGGGCTTTGCAGCGGCTCTTCGCCTGGGAGGCATTTTGGTGAGTTTAGTGTTAAAAAGTGGTTTGTGTGAGTGAGATGAGGTGAAAGAAGATGTGGTCGAATGTTGGACTCAAACGAGGGCCGAGCTGAACTTATGGCAGTGTTAGCAGTCTCCTAATAATAACCATCCTGCCCAGCAGTGGGGACGGAACGAGTTAGGGGCTGAGAGGCGCGGCGTCATACCCAACAGCTTTTGGCTTGTCAACAAGAGCTGACCGAATCGAGCAATCGCCGAATCTCAGGGTGATCCTTGCCTTGGCCAATGACACCAGATGCAGCTTACGAGGGGGAAACGATCCGAAATTGAGTGGACAAGAGATGAGAAAATGAGATGATGTTGGGGGGAAGAAGAAGAGAAGAGAAGAGGATGAGAATTGAGAGGTCTAAAAATGAGGTCGGCGCCTTCCCATTTTAAAGGTGACCGTAAGCTTGAGCTCATATGAGGTGACGTTCAGCTGAAAGGGAAGGTACCACGGCCATCTAGGCTGAAACCCCCCACTTCTTGGACGATCGCTGGACTGCCCTACAAAGGTGGACAAAAAGGGCTTCAATTGAAAGGCTTAGGCGACTTGTGTAGATGGTTCTCGCAAAGAATTAACCTATTCTGTAGATAATAAGGAAGAAAAAGCATTCAAAAACATGATTGAGACTAGTGTCTATATCATTCTGTCACTTGCACATTGTCGCCTTCGGATAATCTTAGAAATAACGTGCTCCTTGAACCTTTGCTCAAGTGCTCTATGGTCAACTTATTCTGTCACCTGCTAGCCCACCTTGAGCTCCCTGCCTACCAAGAGACGCGCTTCCAGGCACCAGCGCGCCAAAGGAGCTCAAATCCAGGCACGACCTTGTCACGAGATCATGTGACTTCAATTGAGCCCATTAAGTGGGAATTGCTGCCTGAAATCAATGGAGATTCTGGATTGTGGCCTGGGAGTTCAGGTAACGCTGGGAGACTAGGAAGATAGTAGGTTCCCAAGGATCAATGCTTGAACTTGTACGCCACAAAAGAGATGGATCAGCTTGGGGGCCATCGCTTGAGAATGTATTGATTACGGAGGTACAACTCAGCATTTGTATTGTAGATGACAACAATGACCCGTACTTATGGGACTTCAACATTGACAGACCCGTCTAACTGTAAAACCCCATGAGGTAACAAAACAAGATGCTCACGGCATCGAGATATACAGTCTATCCCATCACCACAAATACATCCATTCATCTCTCCCATGCATTCGCTCTTAGCATCACCAAAAACATCTCTACTCATCGTCTTCATCATCATCGTCCTCGTCGGAATCATCTGCAACACACCAAGTTAGCAAAACCTCAGCGCTCTCTACAGATCAAGCGCATATAGGTCCCAAATACCGTCACTATCGCCGTCGTCTCCGGCGCTTTCCTCGCTCGCCCATTGCACCGTCACTTTAGGCATCATATCGTACCCAACGAAGTGTTTCCAGTCCGGTCCTGTGTACTCGCTGACGTTGTTCCTCTGGCCTTCAAATGCAACAAGCGATCGCGACGGTCGTGAGGACCACTGCTGTTGGGGTAGGCTGACTTTGATGCGGTGTAGATCGAGGCCGGGAATTTCCTTGAGCTTCTCGAGAAATTTGGCCCAGAAGTTGACCTTGGGAGAAGTGCCAGTATGGCCGTCTGGTAGACGTCGGCGAAGAGTCACCTTGTGTAGTTCTAGTCTCTTGAGTGTCGGTGCAAACTTTCGGGCCACCGCTAGTAAATGCTGAGCTTCCACGTTCATCATGCCAAAGTTGAGCTCTTCAAGTTGTGGGTAGTTTGGCGATGGTCCAGGAGGTGCAAGAGGAGAACCTGGCAAGGGTGATGGCCCTGAGCTCGCTGGGGGCGTTGGTGAAGGGGTATCGGGACGACCAAGCCATCCGATAAGCATGCCTGGTCCAGTGACGCTGCTATGAGTCTCGTTGATACGCAGGTGCTTGATATTCTTCAGCTTGAGTAGAAAGTTGCGGAGCATCATATCTGCAGTTGACGAATGGCCGGCTGCGTCGTCGCTGGAAAAGTCACTACCACCGAGTAGATCAACATCTATATGCAACTTCTCAAGGTTTTCCAGAACAGGAATGACGGAAGGTTCCATGTATGAAGGGATATTGAAGGCGCAATCTCGCAAGTGGTTCCTAGATCGCGACATGTGCTCAATACCCTTTGGTCTCGCGTTGGCCTGACCAAGAGCGAAGAGCACAGAGCTGAATATGGTGCTGCCATAAGCTGTCGACGTATCAGGTCCCCAGGCCATACCGCTATTCTGGCCAGGACGAGATCCGGTCTCTCTGAGCGCCGTAGTCGATCCGTAGCTAGTCCACTGCTTGCTGGGGCCATCGCGTGTGCGGCGCATTGAATTGAAGTCTCGAATAACGACATCTTCAAGATTGCTAAGGTTCTTGAATGCCTCAACGAGCATGTCACGATGATAGCCCGTACTTAACAATGAGAACTGCCCGTTGTAGAGCTCCATCTGACGAGCAGTACGAGCATTGTGACCATGAACCTGAAGAGCATGAGCAAAGCGGTCAAGGCCAAAGTGCACCTTCTTCAGATGCACACTGAGCCGACTCTTCGAAATGTCAATCAAAGCCTGTAGACTTGTCTCTGAAATCATAAACTGCTTGCGGGTAAAAAACTCATTGGTAAATGTAGTGTAGAGAGCCTGCTCGATCGAGCGGCACGTCAGGCGGATATTACCCAGTTCGGGTGTTGTGACAAAGTAAGTGATTCGTAACAGAACCTCGAGAGGTATCTTCTGAAAGGGGGATGTCGAGTTTGCGACCAACGAGGGCGTGCTGGTATCAGCCATGGCGGTATCTGGATCGGCAGCCATGTTGAGGTGAAGGGCGGATTAAGAGGAGAAAGAAAAGCCAGCCGTATGAAGAAGATGATAACGCCTTTTATTGTTGTGGATGCAAAGTAAAGTAGTTATCCGCACATCGAATATGCTATCAGTGGTGTATAGACGTGAATTAGATCGACTAGCTGCTGTGAATCACGGTTGATACAGCAGGCAGCAAACAGGCAGTCGCTCCACTCAGAAGTGTCTATTAACAGCATTAGCCACTCATCTCATTAGGTGGATATGACTTTTTTTCGATGCCGTGCACTGTAAACTTACCCGATTGATATGTCAATTCGCGCGTCTCATTTATTGGCCGAAATGGCCGACTTTTTGAGCTTGTATCACGTCGTTGGTGGTGAAATGTGATGAGGTGAGGTGAGGTGAGGTTGGTTGATGACAATGACGTTGAGGTCTTTAACCACTGTGAGGGGACCTCATGCGCTATAGCCGCCAGTGATCCACTGAAACTATCACATCTAGCCCCTATTATCACAAGTCAGCTTTCAGTAATGGACCAATGTTATAAATTAATCAAGATTAATTATCTCCAAATCTGGGTTTGTGAATGGAAAGAACATAGGCTGGTAAACAAATATATATGGGTAATAAATAAGACTGTAAAGCATCAATTGCCACTTTACAACTAGCCATCAGCAACACCAATCAGTATACACATCGCGCACTGGGTATATCCCAAACATTGTTAATCAGAAAACAATCATGCCCATGCATTTCTCCTCTCATATCCAAAAAACCGCTTCGGTTCATCTAGACCTAAATGCATATCCAAACATACAAACATGGTCTCATTTTCCTCTATAAAGCATCCATATAAATCATATAGACGCCCAAGCGCCAAGCATAAAAACACGGTGGGTATAATAATATCAGCGCCCCATGAACTCGTTCTGTCGCAAGAAGCTCGTCGCCAACTCGTCACCTCCGTGCTCAGCCGCCTCCATCCAGTGAACCGCGACACACATCAGTCCGGGGTCGCTTCTCACATCGCTCTCCTTGCCGTCACCTCCGCTCGAGAACCCGGTGCGACCTCCTCCGTTACCGAGACGGCCATACTTGTCCATGACCGCCTGCTTAAACACCTCACGCGGCTTTGAAAGAGGGAGCGTTGTTCGCTCAACGTATTCCGGGTTAGAAAGGTAGAACAACGCAAGCTCGCGCTGCGCTGTTGGGAATCCTTCCTTGGCCGTGATTGTCCACATCTTGCCCGCATCATCCAGCTTATATGTTGTAGATGGCGGTGGTGGCGTGCCTGTTGAAGACTGTGGCACGTCTGTTATCGTATTGTCACTGGGTTTACGCACATGCGTATGCGCAGCGACCACTTCGTCCGCCATCTCTACCATGGTTCGGCATACCTCTGCCTTGAGCTTGAGAGCTGCCAAGGCAGTATTCCAAAACGCTTTGCCGCGTTCCTGTTTGTCCAACACCGAGGGTGGAACGAAAGATGCAATGAACTGCAGATCACGGAAGAGCGTCTTGGGTCTGATCGACGCCTCTCGGAATAGAGCCTGCAGCTCCTTGGTGATTATGTCGGTGTTGACGTTTCCACCTGACATGATAGATCTCGTCTCAGAGTTAGCCTGGCGAGGACCAAAGAAAGGCGTCGCAAGTTGAGATTGAAGTGCTTGTGATCGACGTTCCCTGACATTGTCGATTGTCCCTTCCAAGGGTGTAGGGCGAGCGTTGGTTATGTGTTCTGTCACCACGCTCGATCCAGCATCAGATCGATTCCATCGAGGCCTCTTCTGTCCACTTGATTGAAGAGCAGCTATAATGAGGTTCTCCAACTCATAAAGAGCATTCAGCTTCGCATAAGGGTTAGGATGTACGCAAAACATGTTGAGTAGTCGTTGGTATGACTTCTTGAACGGAAACTCTGCTTTCTCCTTCTCCTCCTTGGCTCCGGACAGACGTGGTGTAGAATCATTGGTACTTGATCCCTCGTTCGAACCCAAGGGAAGGCTTTCTGAGGTTTCCGATGCCCGCTCCGAGTTTGATTCGCCAGCATTTCGTAGATTACCGAAGCTCTTCTTCTTTTCAATGACCCTTGGTCGTCCTGAACTTCGCTTCTCCTTGATTTCGGATCGACGTCGTGCACGACGATCCAGGGCATCTTTACGGTCGATGCACTGCTGTCCCAACTTGTCAAACCAACCATCTGTTTCGGATCCTCGAGAGAAGACTTGGTTGCCGAGGTCCGACAATAGGAGACTGGTAAGAGACTGTCTAAGCTCAGTCAGGAAGCGAGTCTTTTCATCATCCACTTTTTGTTGCTGGAACACCGTTTCATTGGACGACGCCGATGTGCCAGGGCGTCCTGTCGAGAAACTCGAAGTAGACGGTGCCGTGCCGTGGTGTGGCGGGTGAGAAAAGGTTGTGGAGAGGTTCGTCAAGCTCGTTGTGGGCGAGTAGCCTCGAGAAGCACCAGAACTGGGAGACATGACCGGCTGGAATGGTGACCAAAAGGTGCTGGCCGAATCATTTGTGTGCGCTGGCGAGGCTCGATCGAAGTACTCTTGTCCATCAAGGATATCTGAAAGTGCTGAGCTGGCTCGTGGCATGCTCTGTCGTACAGAGTCGAGCGACTGCTGGCTAGGGTTATGCATCGACAGCGATCTCAAGTCCCGGGCTAGGGAGTTTGGTCTGCTTGATGTGGGGCTAAACTTGCGATCGTGGTCGCTGATGATGCTTCCAGAGTCATCTCCAGCCCAGGAGAATTCTCGTTCCCTGGCTCTTGCGCGGTCGTACCCGAGCTTGTCACGTTTGTATAGCTCACTCGACCACAGAACCGGCGCCTCTCGAATAGTCTCGCCGACTAATCTCGAGATACACTTATCTACTTCATAGCAAAACCGGTGAATGCGTTCTTCACCCATGCAGAAATTCTCGATGCCGCGATTCTGAAGCCATGCTGCAGTCGCCTCAGCGGGATCATCGCTCAGCTTGTTTGGTCCACCCTGTTCTTCAGAAGCTGCTAACAGGTCCATTATCTGAGACTCGGTGCGGTAAAGATAGGACGAGCTGGGTCCTCTAGCCATATGGGCGCGGGATCGTTGGAATGAGTTCCAACGCCGGGGCATGCCCATGGTCTTGAGCGCTTGGCAAATGTCGCGGCTGTGGGCATACTCTTTTGAGTTACGGACGTCTGTCACATACCACATCTTGTCACGCACAGCTCGTACACGTTTCATCATGCGGTCGATGATGCCTTCGTGGCGCTCCTGACTCTGCTTAAGCCAGACGAGCCAGGCGTCGTATTCTTCGATAGCGGATGCAGATCGTCGAATCGAGTCTCTCGGCCCACGAGAAAAGATGTTGATGAGCACCGCAAACCCGTTGTCTCGGAGCGAGGGAGATGCAAGGGCGTTGAGCTGGTTGAGGGTCTTCCAATATTGATGGGATGACACGAAATCTGCAAGTGCCTTGGATTGTGCTGAGGCTGCCTTGAGCATAGTGATGAGAACGGCTTCGGGCTGGTCATCTTTGGTGGTTAACTCAGGAGCAGATGACGTTTCTCGCTTGGAATCGCCCAACTCTTTTCCGACTTGCTTCCTGTACGGATTACGGCTGGCCATCGACCGCTCAGTAGTAATGATTTTGGTCTTTGACTTGTACCTCTTGAGACCAGAGGCACGATTGCTGAGCTGTGTCCGGCTGTTCTCAGGCTCAAGACTACGGGGGATTTCATAATCCTCAACGAGCTTGAGAATTGAATCTCGAAGTTGATGATAGTCTTTGTCGAGCTCAGGTCCATCTGCGGCATCTTCCTCATCCGTGTCAGTGCTTGATGAGTTTTCTTCGTCATCCAGCTCGTCATCAGGATCGAATGTCATATTTGTAGATAGACTCTTTCCATCAGAAGAGATGAAGAGTACAAGCCATCGCTCGGCGCAAGGGTGGCATGAACCACGGACAATGTCAGAACCCAGATTCTGTGTCATCTCATGGAGTGCTAGGCGCAGTCGATAACCGTCGTCCTCGTATTTGTTCAGGCGCCTCTGCAACTCTGAGTCCATAGCGGGAGGAGAATATCGCTGAGGGGTTACTGAAGTCTGCTCATCTAGGAATCCATCCCGCGTAGTAGTGTCACTAAATACCGAAGAAGCGCTAGTACTAATAATGGAAGCAGTGTCAAAGTTGTTCCTTGGGTTCGACATGGAAATAGGTTGTGAGATGGCAGACATGCCAGAAATAGAGGCGGGTCCTGATCTAAAGCTGCCCGAAGCCGAGTGCGGTCTTCTCTCTGGGAAGATGGCATTCACCAGAGTCATGAGGTCAGCTGGGCTAATAACCAAATAGGGATGAACCTCCTTGGTTTCTCTCAGGGACGTGATAGACCTCGCTGGGAGAAGCTTGGCAGCCGGTACCTTGGATCGTGATCCCTGGAAACGGGCGAGAATGCTTTCCACATGGCCCTTGATCTTTGGCGGTACCTCCACGGGAACACAAGTTGCCGAGGGTTTACCGCTCCACATGCTGGAAACATACTCGTGAGCCTTCATGGCTACCTTTTTCAGAATCTTCTCACGGGCATATGGTGTGATATGGTACTCAGCCAGCATTCCATAAGACTCTGGATGAATGATGACGCCCAAGAGGAAAACGAAAAACAAGCATCTCCAAACCAGCCACCGGGAGGTGTTTTCGACGTATTTGTGGTCGAGCTTCTTCAAAATAGCATTTCCAAGTTCCAAAAGTCCTTCGGGTATTCCAGTGGCATCTTCGTCGTCGACAAGCTCAAAGAGTTGGTTCACTGCTCTCTCGTAGAACTCCTTGGCTGCAACTTCATCGGAGTGGTTCCAATCGGACAGATTGAATCGAGTACCGTGCTGATCTTCGGCCCGGTCCAGTAGAAAGGCTCCATCCTCAAGAATCTTCATTAGATACCATTCCATGTTGGATTTGCCAGACCAGTCGCGCATTGCTGTCCAGATGTTGAGAACGGAAATCAGAAAATGCTCTCCAGTGGATTTGGGTTCCGAAATCAGTCGTGCAAGAGCAGTAGCCCAGATCTCGGTTCGTCTTTGGTCCTCAGAACTATCAGGTCCAGCAGAATTGGCAAAGCAGGTGTGGATAAGGATGGAAAGAGGGTCGTGGCGTTGAAAAGACAATAATCGCTCTATATCCACAGCAGTGCTGTTTCTTCCGGACGCGCTTGCGTGAGATCTTCCTCCAGAACGGCCATGGAAAGGAAGGACAGATTCCACGGGCTCCAAACCTTTGTGATAAGTCAAGAATGAGTTCAACTCGGAGCTTGATAGAGAACATATACGAGTGGCCAAATAGTCCGGATTTGTACGCAGTTGTGTAAGAAAGTCCAAAAATGTCTCACGAGCAGAGGCGGAAATGTCGTGCAGAAAAGGTGTTATGGATTTGAGAGGACCAAGAGCTGCCGAGTTAGTGGGAGTATCCAAACTTTCAGAAGAACCAAGGCCAGCTGTGGCAAGACCTTCCATCTCGGGATCGAGAAGAGCGTAGCGACGGAGCTCATCGCAGCTGTTGCGGACATCATGAATAGCGCTGTAAAGGGCAGCAAAGTTCTCCTTGTCGTCACGGCGGAAGCTGTCGACCAAATTACGATGGGCTATCTCTCCGCAACGGGTCAAACGGGCGCTAAGAGCAGTAGAAACCAGATTCCTTTGGAGGCGCAGACGGGTGTTTGCGCGCTTGCGCTCCTGGTATTTGGACAGTCGCACTAGATGGGCCAGCTCTTCGAGAGTTGTGCTTTCGGACTCCGGGGATAGATGTGGATTTGTATACTGCGAAACATCCTGCAATAATGGTTTAGGGAACGTAGTAGAGGAAGAAAGGCCGTTATCGGTCTCGTTATCGGTAGGTTTCATGGACGAGTCGCGAGGGCCATTTCTTGGGGAGGGCTGGCCAGGCATATTCGGCTGTGCCACGATGGGCTTGCGGGAGGACATGGTAGGCGAGTGTTGAGCATGACCCCGATGGTCGTTATCGTCTGGGCGTCGCAGAGGTAGCGCTTGCGTCGCGTTGCGGGTTGGGTTTGGACTCGGAGAGCGGCGTCGTCGAGATCGAGGTGGTTGCACATGAATATCGACAGATGGAGCGGGCGACGCCGGATCTTGCGCAACAGTGGGCACAGCTGTGAAGCGGCCAGCTAAATCAGCACAACAACTAGCTTTAGGGCATATAGAAGCCAAAACAGCCAGAACCGAGCTCAAGCTAGGTAGTGGCCCAGAAGTGGCAACGTCAGACAAGACATACTGGGAGCAGAATGAATGCGGACGGGTGAGGACAAAGATCGTTGCATAGAAACCATTCTGAGTTCACGAGAGAACTTTACGGCGCAACCGCGCAGCTCCTATGGCAGCTCTCGTTGGGGCGCCGCTCACGGGCTTGTGAGCAAAGGTATAGGACTCGAACAGTCGAACAGCTGCAGGCGGAAACAAGTCGCAAGGAAGATCGTTGTACAAGGATTCGAGAAGGTTGCTAGACCTGCCAGCGACGATCGGACGAAGTAAGGAGTGACAGGGCGCGAGGTTGGAAGACGATAGCGCGTTCCGAGGGGTTCTAGCGTATGAGGGACTAGGATCGTATCACGGTTGGAGTCGCACGTCGGATTTGCCCAAGACAAGACACGACAAGACACGAGGAATGAGGGAGGGAGGGAGTCTATGGCGGACGAGGCGGAGAGGAGAGGACAAGAGAAGAGAGGAGAGAAGAGAGAAGATGTGGGAGGTAAGAGGGTGAGTGAGGTGGGAGGTGGGGGAAGAAGTATCGTAGGAATAGACTATGGCACTCGTAAGATGGATGATAAATTACGGCAATAACAGCAACGGCAACAACAAAAGGGGGCTCACAACTGGCACCTATCGGTTGCGCCGACTCTGCATAGATACAGAAACAGACACTGACAACGAAATCGGGGCGTCCTTTTGGGCTGGGATAAGGATAGGAACCAATATGATGGGGTAGAAGTATAATGGACGGGAACATGAGCGGTACGGTACGGTAGTGGGTACCCCCGGTACAGCGTTGGCAGATGTCTACGCTAAGCCCCGTTAGGACACAGAGACGCGGCAATGCGGGTGAGATCGAGCTACAATTGGGTCAGCGACTGTTTTATGGGTCGGTACCTGAAGCCCTGTGCGATTCGCACGTGTCAACCAGCGCCTGGCCTGGTCGGGCCGGGTCAGTAGATGAGTTGTGCGTTGGCAAGCGCTACAAATTGAGTAAAATACTCAAGGCTGAGTTGACTTGTCTAGGAACTACCTTGGCGGTTTAATTGATCGGTGGACCTCGAAAAGAGCCTCTACATTGGCCCTTATGCGCCGTGAAGACCTGTCCTGACCCGTCGTTGTGGTTGAGAGTGGAACAATGCATCCACTCGAGTCGATTCATCCCTCTTGAACCGAGGCTTTGATCATGTCCTACCACAAACCACAAGTCATGATCAACTATGACGGGATGTAGGACAATGAAACATGACTTGCAGGCGTGAATTTGGAAGGCAGTGCTATGCAACGTGTATGCTCGTCATTGTTTTCAAACTGATTCTGTAAAAGAAGCAACCTTGGCTGGAAAAATAGGACGTGAGTCCCATGGTTTGGTGTAACTCTGGGCTCTGAGTTGTCATTGCATTCCCGTCAGCCCAGCAGACCGTCTTTAAAAAACCGGACCAGACATTTACGACCACGAGAATAACCGAGACTCGACTGAGAAGAAGAAATTAGCAAAAAGAAGCGATAATAAAAAGAAATGCATGCATGTTCCCGTGTTCGGATTGACTTTTTCAGGTTTGTGTTGTCGGGTATTTTCCCAACCTGGCATTGGATGTATGTTGCCTGGGGTCTGTTAACCTCGACCACTTATATCTTTCATGATACTCAACTTTGAGACGGGGAGTTGACTCTCTGGGACTTGCCATGTGACAGACCATGTTTACCACTTGTCCTTTTCATTCAGAAATACATCTTCGTTAACAATTCCCGCCATCTCTCTACCAAACCTCCAACACGACACTAGGTACCAAAAACCACGAAATCCCCTCCCCCCCATCCACCACACCTCCAACCAATCTCATCGCACCACGCCAGTTCCCTCTATGCGAGGCAAAGACAACAGCTGCTGCAACTCTACATTACTGGAGCTGTTGTCTGCCAACGCATACCATCCGATCTTTCCAAGACACCAATCATGCGCCGGCCTCCACATGCACTGTTCTCCAATCAGTAATTGCCAGACCAACTGTTCACCGAACACACCCCAGCCATCCATATTTGTTAGACAGACCGACATGTCTACCCTCTAGCCAGTTATGCAGCCGTATTCGGCCTGAGAACAATACTCTCAGCTGTCTCTTGACTGTCTGACTCGCCACTCTAATGCAACTCTCTCTATTCGTCTCCCATTCTCACATTCACTACCAGCGCATCTGTCCTCCCGGTGCGCTGGCCATCCTGCTCCACCCATCGAAAACTCCACCGTGATTTTCCCAACAGTTCACGACGGCTTCATCCATACAAAGACCTCCCCGGCTTTTCCCCAGCATATCTCTCCTCTTTCAGTCAAGGACATCTCCTGTCTTCATGCACGTCAGCTGCGCGTGGCCTCTTCCAACGGCGATTGACAGGTTCGTCCGTGGCATGTTGTTATTTCCAACTCATCAAGACGTAGTCATCAACGTAGCTTGACAGCTGGAGGATTGGCTTTCTATAGGTTGACAAGAGGCTCGTCTTTTTTTTTTTTTTTTTT